>JASDQU011404557.1:73895-86153 GCA_032191745.1 Picea mariana
TTTTTTTCCTCTCAGGGGTCCTGTGACTCTCTGTCTTGCTTGAGTCACTCTTCTTTTCCAACTTCCTTTCTATTCTTTCTAGATTCTTCAACACTTTTAAGTTGAATTCTCCCTATTGATCCCTGAACCTCATGAGCTTTTGGCTATCGGCACAGTGAGCCTAGGCATCTTTTTGCAATCTTTCAATGATTTTCATCATATGTCCTTCCTTATCCAATTCTCTTCTCTACCCATTGGAGTTCGATCCTTCGACTCCCAGGTTAACATCCCTTCCTTCTCTTTTGCTCTCTAAAATGGAGGCAATCCACACCTCTTCCATTTCTATATTCGACATAGATTCACAGTTGTCTTGACACTCGTTGAACTCTACACACACAATGTGCAATCAACCGAAGTTTGTCAGGCCCTTAAACCTTCAAGAAACTTGCACCACTCATAAACCAACATGAACAAGAAAAATGTTTCAATTCCATTAGTTTTCAAAGCTCTATTTGGCTTTGCAAATTTTTGGGTCTTCGGAGCTTTGGGGTCTCGGTCCTCAAAGATCCAACACTTAAATCCTCGATGGTTCTTTTGTCTTTGAAAATTTTGGGACTTTGGGTTTTTAGGTTTTTGGGTGATAGCTTCCTCTTTCTCCCTACCCTTGTAACCAAAAACACCTTTCACAACTTCTTGATCTCGCAAGTTCGCGAGTCGAAGACCCTCAACTCTTTTTCCTCCAAACACCGATACCCAAGATGCAATACAGTATGGCCCCCTCCTCCCTAGCACCTACTATAAATAACTGTAGGCTAGGGATAAGTGCTAGCACCTCTCACAACTCACAACTTCATGAGTTGGAGTGTTGAGCTCTTGTGCTCCTCCTTTGCAAATCCCAAAATCTCGATTCACTTTACCCTCCGAACCCACATAGTACAACTGTCTCCACATCTAAAGTGGCGAGTGGAACCCTTTGGAGGCTTCATGTCACCTTCAATGATGTCATTGGGTCCCACCACTCTCACTTGTCTCCTCGACTTACTGGCACGTGGTACACCCATGTGTCCACGTCTATTCCAAAGGGAAAATCCAATGGTTAGAATTTTCTTAGATTTATGAAACAGATCTTTTCGGCGTTTCGGGCATCAGAGTTCGTGCAACCACACATCTTGAATTTCCATTTTCCGAAATCCCAAAATTAATGTCTACCCCCCCCACTTGATCCAACGGTCAAGTTACTATCTTACGATCTACAGTGTAGATCATTTCGGAATTTCGAGTTTTCTCTATTTCACGATTTGCGAAAACAAGGTTCTTCCCTTTTGGTTTCCCATGTGTCGAAACACCGTTCAGTAGCCAGGTGTTCCCCTCCGATGGATGGTCCTGATGAATTTGGGGTTTCGTGTATCGCGATTTCCACATTCCTAGGCAACTCCAAAGTGTTTTTAAACCTTGTGCACATTCTCCAGATCGGACGGTTGTGAGGGTTCTCCTTTCCTCCCAAATAGATCCAATGGCTCCAACACTTCATGCATTAATCTCTCTCTCTCTGTGGCCATATACCACAACGACTGGAGTTTTATAATACTGCTACACCTCCTAAGCTTTGTAATACCACCAAGTGACTCCTTGACACTCAGGAGAATTCAAAAGTCTGAAATTGGTCCTCCAGACACAATTTCTCCTCAAACACTCGGTCCAAGGACCACTCAACTAGCCCATCTAGGCTCAGTGTCAAAACCTTGGCTCTGATACCATACTGTAACACCCTTTTGTTACTGTTGTGATGCTCTGATACCATACTGTAACGTTCTTGACCATCAAACCTATGGTCGGGCCAACATTACTACGCAGAATAACAATACTCACACTTAATTATATAAACATCATGCATTTAAGCAATGAAACATATTTAAAACTCAGAGTAAGCCTAAGAATTACTACTAACATAATTTTAAAACATGGCATTAACATTAATTCATATGCACAACAGAATACATGATAATTATAAATACACAGACATGCAGAAACATAACTGAAACATCATCTGGTACTTATCTTTGAAATAGTGGTAGTTTTATAAACCAAGTGCAGGCCTTCCACGAACCTCCTAGCCTTAGACCACACTGCTCATTAAGATCAGCAGTGGGTCACCCCCGAACTGGGACTAAGCTCCACCCCAACGCAAGGAATTCTAGGCTAGGCTAAGGTTACAGGGAAAACACACAATCACAAGGAAGGTATTCTCTCCCAGGAACCACTCATACTCACTGCCCACAAACTCTACTTCCCCACATGCCTATTCCACCCCAGGAGTATACACCTTCTCTGTCACCAAGACAGTCCTTCAGTTGCTAACCTCCCTTGGCTTGCGTTTCAGCAATAGACTAGACCGAAAGTCTCCGAGCTCTATGGCAGCTACAGGGTTCCTTTCAAGAGTTCTCTCCTTCCTCTGGGCACTCTCTCACCTAGAGATAATCACTCACAGGCCAAGAAACCTATTCTTCCAACTTCAATCACCTCTCACACCTGGAGAGAATGTTGTGCAAACTGGCCAACAAGCCACATGCAGTCCAGCACTACATAGCCACAACAACCAATGGGAAAAACAAACACATGATTTCCAACAGGCTTAGCAATGACAGGATACTCTCGTTGTTATGGCTTGGGAACAGAGATTCCACACACAAGTTTGATGGTTCAGATAGAGGGTGTCTCAGCTTTTCAGAACTCAACAAACGCTATCCCCAAAATCAACACAGACTTTTCTCCATGGTTACAAAATTGCACCAAGGTATCTCTTGCAGAGGTCGGACGGGTTCATGCTCAGGCAATCAAGTCCAATAAAGGAGGAACCCCCAACATGGCTCATATTAGCCATTTTATTTGCATGCACCTGGGTTGACACTTGTCACCCATGAAACTGCATGCATTCCTTTAGCATGCATTCCTCCCACCATTTGGAAATCACATGTCCTTCCAAAAGAACTTAGGATAAAAACATATTACTCACATGTCTTTTGGAATATTATTAAAATATTATTCCCCAAGGACTTAAGTCCCTAGGCTCAACACTTATCCCCTAGGCTCCACACTTAGCCCCCTTTTCCCACCTTCCATCTCCTAATCCTTTGCCCACTCCGTGGAAGCTTAGTCCCCCATCACTCATTCATTATGGTCGGTCTGGACGCGGCGGTGTTTATATTTTTATTAATAATGTGCATAGATACATGTACAAAATCAGGATCTTGGATTTCAACACTTAGGCTCTCTGGCCTAATAATCACATAATCCTACCAACTTATATAACTTGGCTCACCATCCTATACAACATAATTTACAATTCATTTCATAAACAAGATTTACAATAGGGATCGGCCTTGGGGACATTACAATTAGGGTTTACTCGGAGAATAATACTTCCATGAGGACTCATATGGATTCGTAATTTATTTAATAACAACATTAGAGAAGGTAAATCTGTAAGACGAATAGATAGACACGGCAAAACCTTCAGAAAACAAAAAAAAAGGAAAACCCATAGCCAACTAAGTTGACTGTGATGGAATGTAGGTATTGGAGTAAAAGAGGGTACCATAAAAGTCCCAAAGGGGCCTGGGATGATTTACCAATGAAGGGAATGCACAATAACATGTGTAATTGGGATCACAAGATAAATATCTAACCACAGAAAGCTAGTTGTGAAAAGGAAATGATAACCAAAGCTAAAAAATAATAGTTCCTCCACTATAATGATAGTCGAATACTCTTTCAACTTGTAAGGATACAAGAGGGTCATGAAATTACCAGAGAAAATAGGTAGGGATGTTGGATTCCACATGGAGGAGCCTCTGAGCGTTTACTCTCCCCTTGCGAAGGAAACACAAAAGTCTTTTGTTTGGAAAAACTATGTGAATGTCGAATGTGTGCTATCAAAACCTAATAGAATCTTCACTATGCAGAGTAAGGGATACTGGTACGATGGTAGGGAATGGCCATGTGATAGGGCAATGGTTGGCATAAGCCTATTGGCCAAGGGGTCAATTGAAATCATCATTTTTCACACTCACGCAAAGTTCCATTAAGGGTCGGACCAGAGTTTAATTTTCACGTCTGTCGAGAATTTACCTTCACATTAATGATGTATGAATTAAAGAGGGTGAGTCCAGTTAGTATTTCGATTTGAAGAGAATCTTCATTAAGTTGAGACATTGATACATAGTATACGAGTTTCATTTAGGCCAATGGAGATTTACCCTTACACACTAATATAGAGGTGTTTTAATAATTGAGGAATTTAAGGTCATAAGTCCTAAAGCTTCCATATCCTAAATCCAAAACTATATATAAATATATATATGAGTATTAGGATAAATTTAGGACTGATGTGAATGTTAGAGTGATGGAAGGTTTTATTCATTTAGGAACTCTGCTCCTTGTATGTTGGTTTGGAAATAAATGTCGACATTGATAATCATATTGTGAGAAAAAAACATCATACATTTATAATGGATATAATTTCCACCTTCCCCTCATTTCAAGCCTAAGAGTTGAATTTGGAGGTTAATGTTAGAATAATAATTTTTTTATTATTTTTTTTTATGACTTAGTTGAGGTTCATTACATATGGTATCAGAGAAAAGTTTACAACACTGGGCCCTGAACAGGGCCACATTAAATTCTTGACATATATTCTACTTATGAAAAACTAATAAACCTTGATTGTTACAAACATAAAACTTTTTCTATTTTTTGTTGATCATGGTAGCTTAGAATGATGCAAACATTAGAATGGAAGGAAATATAGAATAGGGACCTCATGGAGATCCAAGATAGAATAGTGACGGAAGCTCTCCTACGGAATTACTGGAAACAATGAGGAATCTTATTGTTGAGCTGCAGTTTTTCAAAGTAGACAATGAGAAATTGAAGAAAGCACAGCAGGAACAACAAGAGATAAATGAAGTCTTGTTGTGCAGTATAGTGACAAAAAAAATCCTAATGGAAGACAACCATGATGAAGAGGTCAACAAAAGGGCCTCCAAGAACTCTAGGCTGGAAATAGAAAAAGGAGACATCTCATCTGAAGGAACACCTTCAACTGAAGACAAAACTAAAACAGAGAGAAAAAGAAAACAACTAGACCACCTTGAAGGAGAATTTAAAAAAATTAAACTAGCTACCTTTGATGGAGAATCCAAAATAGGAGAAGAAGCTGAGGCATGGTTGTTAGACATAAAACAATACTTCCAGTTCTACAACTATTCCAGCAAAATGAAGGTCAGAATGGCCATCTACAATCTGAAAGGGAAGGCCAACATTTGGGGGTAATACCTGAAATTGGCCAAGAGCCTAAAGGAGAAACAGTTGGAATGGTTTGACTTTAAGAAGAATTTCAAGAAACAATACTTTTCTGAAAGCTATTATGAAAGGAAAATGAAATAATTTTATGAGTTACGAATTGGACAGATGATGATGGAGGACCTTATAAATAAATTTCTGGAACTACTAAGGTTTGTACCGTACATCCGGGAGGATAACGTAAAAATCCAACGATTCTTAAGCTGTTTACCACAATTCTACAGGGACATAATTGAGTTTGACAACCCCAAATCCTTGAGTGAAGTATTCAGAAAAGCGCGAATGTGCTATGACCAGTATAAACAATGGGTAGAGTTTCCCAAAGCCTAGAAGGATAAGAAGCAAGATTGAATGAACCGACGGAAGAAGGGATACCAGCCAGCTCCTTATCGGAATGCAACAAAAAGATTTTCGAGAAAATATTTTCACTCCAACCATCTGAATATGCAAGGCAGTGGTAAACTGGTAAATCTAGGGATGAAAAAGTTTGGGGACAGACCCTATGAACCATTAAAGTGTTGGGAATGTGGAGAACCTCATTTAAGGAGGATCTGCCCACATTTAATTTGAGAAAATAGAGATGTTTTTCATAATTTAAAGGAAGCCTCGATGGTGGGTGACATGGGAAAAAGCCTACATTAGATAAATGTAGCCATAGATGGCCGACAAGCTGACCACCAGTCCTCTATGGTAGAAATCGAAGGTAAAATCAATGACACTTGAATTTATGTTTTAATTGACGCTAGAGCTATGTTAAGTTATATTACTCCTGATGTAGTAGAGTCAAATAAACTTAAGAAAATGAAGCACAAAAAATCATGGCTGGTACAACTAGCAACAAGAACTAAAAGGAAAGTAGTTGACTTTATTTTTGATTTTGAGTTCATCTTAGATGGTCAAAATATAAGAACAAATCTAAACATCGTACCACTAGGATCTTACAATATGATTATCGGGATGGATTGGTTGGAACAACAAAAAGCAGTACTAGATTGTTATACAAAGATACTTAACTACAAAGATGATTTTGGCACTACTAGAACAACCCAAGGTATACCAAAACCTGTATTAGTCAGACAAGTTTTAACGATGCAACTCAAGAAATGTATGAGAAAGGGATGTCAAGTTTATGCCATCCAAGTAACGAATTTGTTAGAAAAAGAACATAAGCCAAAGTTAGAAGAATTTGCCATCCTACGTGAATTTAGAGACATGTTTGTGGATGAGATACCATAATTACCTCCTAGAAGGGAAATAGATGTCTCYATAGGACTACTACCTGGTTCAACCCCTATCTCAAAAGCACCTTACCGAATGAGTCTACCATAACTGATAGAATTAAAAATACAATTACAAGAATTGTTGGACAAATAGTATATCAAACCGAGTGTTTCACCATGGGGGGCACCAATCTTCTTTGTGAAAAAKAAAGACGATACTCTAATACTTTGTATCGATTATAGACAATTGAATAAAATTACTATTAAGAACAAATACCCCTTACCTATGAATAATGACCCTTTTGATCAAGTAGGTGGGGCGAAGATCTTTTCAAAATTGGATTTACGACCCGATTATCATCAAGTTAGGATAAAGGATGAAGATATAAGAAAAACAACTTTTTGAACAAGATATGGACACTATGAATTCATAGTCATACCTTTCGGACTCACTAGCGCACCAACCATATTTATGTGCCTGATGAATAGTATTTTCAGTCAATACTTAGACAAGTTTGTACTAGTATTTATCGACGATATTTTGGTCTACTTTAAAAGAGATAAAGAACATGAAGAACACTTAATAATAGTTCTGCAAACATTAAGGAAGCACAAACTGTATGCTAAGTTTGATAAGTGTGAATTTTATCAAAATAAAATACAATATCTAGGACATGTAATTTCAGCAGAAGGCATTGTCGTAGACCCTGAGAAAATAAAATCCATCATAGAATGGTCGGTAACTAAGGATGTAGCTGATATCCAATCATTCATGGGAATCACCAGATATTATCATAGATTTATAGAGGGGTTCTCCAAGATAGCCTACCCCATCACGTCATTACAAAATAAAGGGGCCAAGTTTAACTGGTCATAGAAGTGTCAGGACAGTTTTAACAAGCTAAAGGAATTATTGACAACTTCAGCCATATTGAAGGTAGAAGAGCCAGATAAAGACTTCACCGTATGTGTTGATGCAAGTAAATAAGGACTAGGTGGTGTCCTAACTCAGGAAGGACACATGATTTTTTATGAGTCCTGGAAATTAAAAGAACATGAGCAAAATTATGTCACACATGACTTAGAATTGGCAGCGGTAATACACGCCTTAAAAATGTGTCCACACTACATAATGGGTAGAAAATTTCTACTATTGACGGATAATAGCGGTGTGAAATATCTGTTTATCCAACCAGATCTTAATGCAAGGCAAGAAATATGGCTAGCCTTCTTGAGCGAATTCGACTTCGAGGTCAGACATATCAAGGGTAAGGAAAATAAGGTAGTGGATGCTTTAAGCATAAGATTCCATGGGTTATTTGAGATAAATATTAGTAGGGCATAAAGTGATCTGGAACAAAGAATAAGGACAGGAGGTATTAATGATGAAAATTACACTAAGATAATGGAAGAATTACAAAACATCACCACAAACTCAAATAAACTAGATCTAAGTATCGACAAGAAGGGACTATTATGGTTTAAAAACAGACTTTACATACCAAATCTAGCAAAGTTAAAATTAATGGTCTTAAATGAAGTGCATAAGAAACCATATTCTGGCCATCCAAGATACTAGAAAACTATAACAACACTTAGAAGACTATTTTACTGGCCTAGTATGAAGAGAGAAACAACAAAATACCTGACTAGGTGCCAATATTGTCAGCAAGTTAAGGCCGAGCACCAACATCTAGCCAGCCTATTACATCCATTACCAGTACCAGAATGGAAATGGGAGACCATATTGTTGGAATTTATAATAGGTTTGCCTAAAACTCAGAAACATAATGATTCTATCATGGTTGTAATCGATAAACTCAGTAATTATGCACACTTTGTTCCTGTAAAGTCTAATTTTAAAGCTATAAACATTGCTGAAATATTCATGAAAGAAATTTGTATACTGCATGGAATTCCTAAAATGGTAATTTCAGATAGAGACGTAAAATTCACATCCTCTTTTTGGAAGGAATTGTTTGCAGGGATAAATCCTAATTTGGATTTCAGTACGAGTTATCATCCACAAATGGATGGACAAACCAAAAGGACAAACCAAATCATAGAGGATATGCTCCGCATGTACGTAAGAACAAAACCAAACAAGTGGGAATACTATCTACACTTGGTATAATTTGCATATAACAATGGGTACCAAACTTAGGCTAAGTTAATCCCTTTCAAGGTACTGTATGAAAAAAAGTGTATGACTCCAATTAGTTGGGACAACCCGGCTAACAGACTCATGATTGGACCAGAGATGCTCCAAGAAATGGAGAACATGGTAAGGAAGGTACAACAAAACATAAAAGAAGCACATGACAAACAGAAAGCTATGCATATCAGAAAACAAGACACTTGGAATTTCAAGTGGGAGACCATGTTTATTTGAAGGTCAAAGCCCAAAACATTTTGTTGAAGTTAGGTAACTATTCTAAGCTGGAACCCAAGTTTTGTGGACCTTTTGAGATACTAGCTTGAATTGGACCTGTAGCATACCAACTTGCACTTCCATCTAATCTAAGAATTCATAATGTATTTCATGTTTCTTTGTTGAAAAAGTATGTTCACAACCCTACTCATATGATTGATTGGAACTTGGTGCAGGTGGAACCAAAAGGTGAGTTCCAGGAGGAACCCCTGCGTATTCCAGACCGGAGAGAAATAACACTTCGAAATAGAGTCGTCGCTCAGGTAAAGGTGCAATGGAAGCACTTTAGTCCTGAGGAGGCCACTTGGGAGTCAAAGGGAGATTTGTGGAAATCTCATCCAATCCTGTTCCAAGAAAGGAATGAACACTAAGGACAGTGTTTTATTGAAGGCAGAAAGGATGTGACATCCCCAAAAATAAAGTATTTTTGAAATTTAAAATTTATTGGAAAATTATTTCGTTTTTAGTAAATTCAAATTTGGAAAATTTTTGCCATTTGTGGCAATTTCGAATTTCAATTTTGATAATTGTAATAAATTATTATGACTGTTTGGTAGAGATCTAATTTGACCCAACTAACTATTTGAATATGACACTTGTATGAGAAGAAGATATTTTATATTAATTGCAGGAGGAAAAATGGAACAACCATGTTAAAATCAACTAACCATGACTCCATGAGTGGGGAACATGTTGGAACTACCTTTGGGCTGATTTTTACAAGTGGAAAATTAGAGATTTGGCCATTGGAAGCCCCTAAAAATAAGGGATTTAGAAAGCTGTGAAAATTCCCAAAGGGGGGAAGAAAGACCTAGGAAAAAGGATGACTTTGATATATAGCATATGTGAGGAGGCAGGATGCTACCTAGTATGTTGAGGGGAAGGGAGACTACTAGTTTTCTTGCTATTATGAACACTACTGACTGAGTGTGAGGTAAGAGGAATCTGCTGGAATGGAAAGAAATTGTTGAGGGGGAGTTTTTCCAAGTTCACCCTCATGGACTCATGGTCAGGCTAAGGGGTGAATTGTGCAAGTGATTTTGGTTGCTCTGTTATACGATTGAGAGGAACGTGGTTGTTTCCTTTGTCTTCCCGTGAGTTGGTTCACATATGTTGCTCTAATCCTTCTCCGCCTGAATGATTTTATATCTGATTCCCTGTACTTATTAAATTTGAACTGAAATGATTTTCATTTTTTGTTTTAATGATTGTATATTTGTTCTAAGGTACTTGTTGTATCTAAATTTAATTATTTCTATTGAATCGTTTTATTAACTAAAAGTGGGTATATGTATATAGCTGGTATCATCACTTTGTGCACTCTTACTATGAATTAGATTTCAAATGGATGGAATAGGCAATGGATAAACTCCTACTAGACTTAAATCTATGCTCAATTAAGTCTGCTTGTATATATTTATGTAACTGTACGAATGAAACTCTACCATTTTAATTATGCTAGAAATTACTACCAATCTGACGTGTCTTATACATCTGAGTATGTTTTTCACATTTAAATAACCAAGTAGTGTCCACTATTCTGGGATAAATCTGAGAATTAAAAAACAATACATACTACTTTACGTATCTACATTCCTGAAGAGCATCTCATGAATTTTGTACTATTGCTTTATCATATCTAATAGAACTGTGTAAATCAATATATACAAATAATAGGAACCAACTGTATATACGAATATATATATATATATATCTGTAAAGGGATAACCCCACGACTTACTAAATTCACTTCTAAAATACTAGAAATATATAGATCCATAAGTGGTAAGGAGGAAATGGAAGAAATTAAACCTAACTAGTTATATTTCAGATTCTGGAAATTATCGAACCAAATGTACCTTTCAACACCAATGAAATCTTGGATCAAAATTTAGAGGAGCGAAATCTCGTTTTCTTTTCACTTACTTAGAACTGAAAGAGAGATTCTGGACACATAATGATAAGTTCAAATTCTATATTGTTGTTAGTAAACAAAGTATCGTAACGACTATTGTATAAACTAAGCCTCAATGGAATAACGAAACAACAGATGTAATTCGGCCACAATGAAATGGTTTTTAAAGAGATTTACAATAATGTAGGATTAACCAAAAGTAAGGAATATACCTTCCGAAAGTATAAGGTTAATAGGCACTTTGTTTTCCATAAATGATCAAACAGGATTGAGTAACTAACATATCGATAAAGTCAAAAACTTAATTCATTTTTTGTTTTACTTTTCATTATATGAAGTATAAAAGAATATTTTTGTATTATAATATTAAAATACAATCCAAATCAAGAACTAGGAATTAGGATATGTCTGATCTACGCAGCCACTACGAATACTGTTACATATTCGATACCTTTGATAAATAGGAACCGGAGTCTTTTTTTTATCTGCATACATTATGGTATTTGGACTGAGAAACTTCAATATTATCATCTAGTACGATAAGCCCTAAAGAGTTTAAAAGGAACTCGAGTACCTTTCGATGAAAGGGTGCCAAAAAAAACAAATTCGAGGGTTTAGAGGCTTCAACCCTGCAAGGAAGAAAGAAAAATCCATTATTATTTGTCAATGGATAATAAGTTTCCTATATAGGGTAAACACAATTGAATCATCAAAGTAAAGCATCTATAACGAAATAATTATAGAAGATTAGGAATTATACTTAATTTGGGGATTTAGAACTGTCCATCCCATGCGGCATAACTACCGAAGTAACCCTCGAACCTGATAGGATGAGGAGGATAACATTGATCTGATGGGTACCCTGCAAAAATTAGAGGCCCCATCATTAGATCTCATATATGCATAGTTATTAAACTCACATACCCGAAATAAAGCAAATAAATATTGCTAAGATTTAAATAATAAAGAAACAAAAAAAAAGATGAGATACATTATATACTTTAGTCCAAATATTAGAACCAGTTAGGATAGTAGTTGGACATGTGTTTCGAAAGATACGTGCCAAAATATTTAGTATTTGTTGGTGCTCGAATCGTCGTCGGGTGAGCAAGAATGGGAGCACTAGCATGCCCTGTTGGGCTCAGCAAGGCAGAACAGGATGCTGTGGATCAAAATGGGTTAACAGAGAACAAAAAACCAAACAGAATAAAATCTATCTAACAGCTGAAAAGCAAATAACATTACAACAATAAACAAAAACTTCAAATGTGAGACAAGGGAGTTCCCAGTGGTTTCAAGGCTTGATCTATTAGCAAAAACCATAGCACACACTGTAGAAAGGGATAATGGTT
>JASDQU011404561.1:1874-13675 GCA_032191745.1 Picea mariana
CAGGTCATTTGGTTGGAGTTTGGCCACTTCATTACTCCATTGCAAATTATTAGGTCTTGAGAGCTACAGAGCTTGACCAACTCAGTACCAAACAAATTCTCAATTAGGTCTTCAGAGCTTCTTATATGTCTGTGTGAGAGATTACTTCCTATTATTTTCAATATATTTATCATTTTTAAGATTGTTGTACATGTTTTCACAATTATTATGTATTATATTTTTAACTATTTTAGGATTTATGTAATAAGATAATAAATATATTGGGATTGTTGTCCAAACTAAATTCATAATAAGAAAGTTACATAATGAATTCCAACATTGAGTATCATCATATGTATTGGATTGCTTTTAAGGTCATTGTACACTGTGTTTAACATCATTTATTTTTTCTAAGAGATTTTTTTGTGCATTTTTACATTTTAAAAAATTTAAGCTTACAAAAAGTGATCTAAAATTGATCCTAAGGATTTCCTAATCCAAATTTTGTAAATCAAAAATTAGACAAAGTTTGAAATCAACAATCAACTTGAAGATAGAAGACCAAAAGGCCTCAAGAAGGTGAAATGAATCCCCTGTATGGCTTGTGTTCCAAGGCATCTCCATAAGAGAGGTTGCCTTGAAAGGAACAACAAGAAAGGGAAAATTGAATCTTTAGAAGAAGAAGGGAAGTAAGGGAGGAGGAGATATTGAACAAGAATTATTCTTAAATATTGGAGGATGAGAAGCCAATGAGCATGCCCACACATGAGCAACACATTTTCCATGAGCTAAATCCATCTACAAATATTGCCAGTGAGTAAACACACTAAAATATTATTAGAGAGTGCATAGTTCCCCCTTGTAATAATCTCCCAGCAATAATAAAATCCCAATGAATGTTGGTTTTCCCATTTGGTTTTCTAAGGTAAAAAGGTCCTTATGTCTATGGTGCATGCTAGTTCTTTGTGGTTGATCAATATCTACATGCTTGTCTAGTTCTGGTTTAATTGATGCCTAAACATTGGGATCAACTAAGTGTGTTGATTCATTGTTTAAACATAATTTACAATGAATCTTGTGATTTCTTATTTGATAAGTTGTTTCATTAAATCTACAACCAAATATCAATTATGTGATCATTGGTGTAATTATTTTCTTATCTAAAACACTATTCAATTGGTATGATCGTCAATAATACTTGTGTTATGCTTCATTAACCCATAGTAACATTATTATCAATTTAGTGAATCCAAGTATCTTTACAATCAGAGTGAAAGTAGAAGAAAAAGATAGATTTGTATTTCCCAATGATGGAATCAATGGGGATATATGGATAAATATTTAAAACAACCTCTAGTCAATATGCCAACATGAATGTGTAGAGTTTCTGAGATACATGCACAAAAGATCTAGCTAACAGTGAAAAGTACACAACCTGCAAATGGTGTGAATAGAAGACAAAAAATGGAGAAAAGAATGAAATAATTTATGTTATATATATTCCACACACAAAAGAGTGAATAATTTACAATAAATATAGGCTACATGAGTAACTAATGCACCACTATAGAGATCTAAAGAGATCTAGACACTCACTGACAGACACTGGAGTGAACTATCAACTAGTCTTAGTTAACCAATCCATGCAATCATCAGTTAATTAAGTCACATGTGTGGAAATGAGAGAAATACATGCAATTGTTGGTGATAAAACTGAGGTTTCCATGCATGAGTGACTTCCACCAGTTTAACTAAGTCTAACTGAGTGTAATTGACTCTAAATTGAAGAGGAACACACTATTTTGTAGGGGAATATTATCTAGAGAGAATATTATCATCTAAGGAAGTATTATAAACATTGGATTATCAACCTTAGGAAAATAATTACCTAGGTGAGTGTGTAATATATCCAACACCCTCTTGAGCACTACTAGGGTGTGAATGATGAATGGGTCTCGGAAACTAAGGTCATGTTAGGTACCCATTGTACAATGCATCTAAGAATGAAACATTGAAAACGCAAGGAAAGAAGGAAAACCTCATGGGAAAAACCCCCCCTCAAGGTACAATGCATAAAAAAAAGTGAGAAGGATCAAAAAACAGTTGATAAGCAACTATCTCCTTCACTCCACGAAGACCTCACAAATGTGAAAGTTTTTGCTTGTTGAATATTTTTTTGAAGATGTAGATGTCTAAATAGATCTGATGAAGTAGATGCACCAGTGAGATGACCACACATATATACTTTTTCTTTTTGTATGAAGAATATCCAAATGAAGTTTGGATGAAACTTTGGAAATCATGTGGTTGTTTTTGGAAAAATGCTGAAAATTTCCTGATTTTAAAATGTTCATAACTTCACTTCCTTGACTCCGTTTCGGACGAGTTTTTATTTAAATGGGAATTCTGAGAGGAATTCAAATATCCAAAAAAAAAATCAAATTCTGCTAATAAAGTGTCAGAATTGAATATGATGTTTGTGTCCCCTTTTTCTTTCCTGAGATGCATGCATGTGGTTCATGAGATGCATGCATGGCACATGAAAAAGTGTCTACATGTGACACATGATATTCATGCATGATATATTCCATATACGATTCAAAAAACTATTCTGAAATGGAGTATATATCATCTCCAATGAAAGGAACAAAAACATGTTCAAATACTTGTGTACAAGGCTCTTCAAACTGAGAGGCTTGATCTTTCGATGGATTTTCTATTCGATCTATATTGTCAACCTTTTACATGAAATCTTCATAATCTTCCTTATTCCTAAATAGTACCTCCAATCTGTTCCATAGTTCATTTGGAGTTGATTCTTGCGATTCATCTTCTACTTGACAATAAATTTCAGGAGAAATAGACAAGCAGATACATCCTATGGCCATATCGTGTCTATTGAGAAAGTAATTTTCTCATCGATGGAATCAGGATTTACTTCTATCGCCATGTTTATTTGGTATAAGCCTCTACTTCTAAGAAGAAGTATAATATTTGACTTCCACTCCAAATAGTTATGGGGCATGAAAATTATTTCCAGAGAATAATCCATCTTTTTTGTTGCTTTGTTCTATCTTTGGTACCTGCAAAAGAGTGTTGGTGACAATCCTTCATAGCAGCCTATGGGCTCTGATACCATGTATATTTTATGAGATACCTGCACAAAAGATATAGCTAACAATGAAACATACACAACTTGCAAATGGTGTGAAGAGAAGACAAAAAATGGAGAAAATAATGAAAGAATGTCTATTATCTGTATTCCAAACACAAAAGAGTGAATAATTTACAATATATATAGGCTACATGAGTAACTAATGCACCATAGTAGTGATCTAGAGAGATCTATACACTCATTGACAAACACTATTGTGAACTTCCACCTAGTCCTTGTTAATTGATCCATGCAATCATCAATTAACTGAGTCACATGTGTGGAACTGAGAGAAACACATGAAATTGTTGGTGATAAAACTGAGGTTTCCATGCATGAGTGACTTCCACCAGTCTAACTAAGTCTAACTGAGTGTAATTGACTCTAAATTGAAGAGGAACACACTATTTTGTAGGGGAATATTATCTAGAGAGAATATTCTCATCTAAGGAAGTATTATAAACATTGGATTATCAACCTTAGGAAAATAATTACCTAGGTGAGTGTGCAATATCTCCAACACCCCCTTGAGAACTACTAGGGTGTGAATGATGAATGGGTCTCAGAAACTAAGGTCATGTTAGGTACCCATTGTACAATGCATCTAAGAATGAAACATTGAAAAGGTAAGGAAAGAAGGAAAACCTCATGGGAAAAACCCCCCCTCAAGGTACAATGCATAAAAAAAAGTTAGAAGGATCAAAAAGCAGTTGATAAGAAACTATGTCCTTCACTCCACGAACACCTCACAAATGTGAAAGTTTTTTCTCGTTGAATATTTTGTTGAAGATGTAGATGTTTACACAGATCTGATGAAGTAGATGCACCAGTGAGATGACCACACATATCTACTTTTTCTTTTTGTATGAAGAATATCCAAATGAAGTTTGGATGAAACTTTGGAAATCGTGTGGTCGTTTTCGGAAAAATGATGAAAATTTCATGATTTTAAAATGTTCATAACTTCACTTCCTTGACTCCATTTCAGACAAGTTTTTATTTAAATGTGAATTTTTCTGAGAGGAATTCAAATATCCATTTTTTTTTTCAAATTCTGCTAATAAAGTGTCAAAATTGAATATGATGTTTGCATCCCCCTTTTTTTTTCTCGAGATGCATGCATGTGGTTCGTGAGATGCATGCATGGCACATGCAAAAGTGTCTACATGTGATGCATGATATTCATGCATGATATATTCCATATACGATTCAAAAAACTAGTCTGAAATGGAGTATATATCATCTCCAATGAAAGGAACAAAAACATGTTCAAATACTTTTGTACAAGGCTCTTCAAACTGAGAGGCTTGATCTTCCGATGGATTTTCTATTGGATCTATATTGTCAACCTTCTACATGCTATCTTCATAATCTTCCTTATTCCCAAATAGTACCTCCAATCTAGTCCATAGTTCATTTGGAGTTTATTCTTTCGATTAATCTTCTACTTGACAATATATTTCAGAAGAAATAGACAAGCAGATACATCCTATGGCCATATCGTGTCTATTGAGAAAGTAATTTTCTCATCTGTGGAATCAGGATTTACTTCCATTTCCATTTTTATTTGGTATAAGCCTCTACTTCTAAGAAGAAGTATAATATTTGGCTTCCACTCCAAACAGTTATGGGGCATGAAAATTATTTCCAAAGAATAATCCATCTTTTTGTTTCTTTGTTCTGTCTTCGGTACCTGCAAAATAGTGTTGGTGACAATCCTTGATAGCAGCCTATGGGCTCTGATACCATGTATATTTTATGAGATACCTACACAAAATATATAGCTAACAATGAAACGTACACAACTTGCAAATGGTGTGAAGAGAAGACAAAAAATGGAGAAAATAATGAAAGAATGTCTATTATTTGTATTCCACACACAAAAGAGTGAATAATTTACTATATATATAGGCTACATGAGTAACTAATGCACCATAGTAGTGATCTAGAGAGATCTAGGCACTCATTGACAGACACTAGAGTGAACTTCCACCTAGTCCTTGTCAATTGATCCATGCAATCATCAATTAACTGAGTCACATGTGTGGAACTAAGAGAAACACATGAAATTGTTGGTGATAAAACTTAGGTTTCCATGAATGAGTGACTTCCACTAATCTAACTAAGTATAACTAAGTGTAAATGACTCTTAATTGAAGAGGAACACATTATTTTGTAGGGGAATATTCTCTAGAGATAATATTGTCATCTAAGGAAGTGTTATCAACATTGGATTATCAACCTTAGGAAAATAATTTCCTAGGTGAGTGTGTAATATCTCCAATAGAAGGAAATCATTCTTCCTAGGAAGGAGTGGTCTAACTAAAATGATTTGATGAATTATCGAATGGGAGAATAGTTTCATTCGACCAATCGAAGGAATACAATGGCAATTTGGAGATAGAATCGACCACCCACATTAGAGAATCGATCCAGGTAAGAAACAGACTTAGCTTGATTAGTCAACCCATTGGAGGAAAGAAAACCATTGGTGTTGGGAAAATTCAATCCACCAACAAGTAGGGATGATTCTAATGGCTTTGTCCCTTGGAGAAGCATTCTAGATAGTTGAAGGAATATTCAATTTACCTAAACATAAATGGTTTCTTCTTCAGTCTTTAACCTTTTTTTGGCACAACTATAACAAAATTAGTTTGGCTCTAGAAGAATTGATTGTACATGGCCTTTGGATGGAGCCCATAACACTTGAATCTCTTTTTTTTCAACCTTGGTTTTCATACACAATGATGATCCTAGTTCTTGTTTTGCTAGTTTTTTTGGCCTCATTACCTTGGGTGTTAACCTACATCCAATATCATCGGGCTGCATGCACCCAAGGCATTGTCTAGGCTAAACATTATATATGTATTCTACATCCAGATCTCAGTCCAATTCAAGCTCAAAATGGAATTTATAGGAGCAACGTGCATATAAAATGTTAAGTGTTGTGAGGGTACATTCCAATAATAGAGTTTATAATCAACCAATAAATATGAGGTGCTAGCTTGAATAACTATTTAAGTGTAATTGCAAGTAGTCAATATTGGAAATAGAAATTTAATTTCTATTGGAAATTCAAATTTGAACATATATATGTGTATTGAATGGATTTTTTTTTTTTTTTTTTAATTTTTTAGCATAGTAGCATATCAATTCAAATAATAAAAGGGGTTGGAACTTAGTTAGAATGTCCACAATGTCATAAATAAACAAAACAAGCATCCCAGTAATAAACTAGGTCTGAAGATAGACATTACTCAAAGAACAAATTGATAATCACTACTTTAAAATTGATTTTGGGCAGGGTGATTGCATGGCCTCTAATTGTTTTAATTGAAAAGAATTTAATATTCCATACATATTAGTGTTGATGAAATAGACAGACCATAAGACTATTTTTTTTAATCATATGGTATCAAACTGGTTGAAATTATGACCTTGAAGAAACTTTATAAATTTGAGGAGAAAATGGAGTGGGTAGCAAACCATTCCATCCTACTTGTAGAAGCTTGAAAGAGGAAATCTAAAGGGGTATTTCTGCCACCCAAAACTACAGTAAGACTTGATGTTACACACCTATTTGTCATACTTAAGTGAGGGAGTGTTTTTCATGATCCCTAGACATGTTGGGGGAGAAATTTATCATATGAAGGTCAAAATACTATGTGCACATGTATTATTCATTTTTGTTGGAAAAAAGAAATTAATTTAGTGTGAGAATCCACCTCACTCTAGTTTCCTAATCTCAAGGAGAATTTGAGAGTCTCATGGATGGTTAAGAGATTTTCTCAAATCAATATCCTAATTTGATGGATATTGAGAGATATTTCCTCCCTAAAATTCTTGAGAGATCTTTTCTCCCTAAAATCCTGGAGAATGTTTTCTCCCTAAAAATCTTGGAGATCCCAATTTAGTGGATCTAATGAGTGATCTTCTCCTTGGATTGTTGAGTTAGTTCTCAAATGGAAAATTATTTAAATTCCTTATGTGAGAGCTTAGGGGAGGGGAATTGGGAATATCATACTTTTGATCTTGAGACATTTAAGAAGAGGAGAATTAATAGCATCATACCTATGATTATGTGAAATCCAAGGGGTTGGATAGGAGATCTTGGAGAAGTCGTTGCAATGTCAAACTTGATATTGTAAGTGCTTCCATTTTTTTGGCTTTCCATTAATACATAACTTGGCCTATTCCTCTCATGTCTATGTGTTCAAGTGTATGCATGTCTATTGTTGTTAAATTCAACATAGATAGATCTATTTTCACTTAACAATATAGTGTGGAAGAAGGAGGTCTCTCTTTGTTCTTTGCAGGTCTTTTCTTTCACCTAGGAGCTTAGACATAAAGGTCAAATGTTGGAGAAGCGAGGAAAACCATCGCAAAAAGGTAAGTCATCCAACCCTTCCTTCTCATTCTAATTGTCGAAATAGGTCTAAGAGGAAAGTAGTTCACCATTTGTTTTCTTCTATCTTGAATCAAGAGGTGCCTTGATCCAAGGGGGATTTCACCTGTCCGCAAGGGGAACTATGACATCCCCCCCAAAAAAATAAAGTATTTTTTGAATTTAAAATTTGTGGGAAAATTATTATGTTTTTAGTAAAATCGAATTTGGAAAATTTTTTCCATTTATGGCAATTCTGAATTTCGAATTTGATAATTGTAATAAATTATTATGACTATTGGGCATAGATTTGATTTGACCCAACTAACTATTTGACTATGACACTTGTATGAAAACATGATATTTTATATTGATTGTAGGAGGACAAATGGAACAACCATGTTAAAATCAGCTGACCATGACTCCATGAGTGGGGAGCATGTTGGAACTACCTATGGGTTGATTGTTACAAGTGGAAAATCAGATATTTGGCCATTGGTAACCCCTGAAAATCAGGGATTTAGAAAGCTGTGAAAATTCCCAAGGGGGGGGAAAGAAAAACCTAGGCAAAAGGATTGTTTGTTAAATAGCATATGTGAGGAGGCAGGACGTTGTCTAGTATGTTGGGAAGAAGTACCATTGGTTTACTTGTTGTTATGAACACTGAATATGAAGTATGAGGCAAGGAGAACATTGGGAAAGAAGAAACCATTGTTGAAGAGGAGATTTCAAGTTCTCCCTCATGGATTCATGGTCAGGCTAGGGGGTGAACCGGGTAAGTGATTTGGCTACCCAGTTCTACGGTTGGGAGGAACGTGGTTGTTCCCTTTGTCTTTCGTGCATTATTTCAGATATGTTATTATGCCCCCTTCTCTGGCTGAGTGTTATAGGGTTAAATACTTGATATAATACATCTGTTAATTCTGGATAGCGATAATATTAGAACTCAAAATATTTAATGCATACTATTAAAATTAGGAACTACTAGAATGTTCCTATACTAGTTCTAAATGGATTACCTTTGTTACATCTTATTGTTGTTATATACTAATTCTGAATGGATTAACTATGTCGCATCTTAATGTTGTTACATACTAATTCTGAATGGATTACCTTTGTCGCATCTTAATGCTGTTATATACTAATTCTGAATGGATTACCTTTGTCGCATCTTAATGTTGTTATATACTAGTTATGAATGGATTATCTTTGTTGCACCCTATTTATGTTACGAATACTAACATCCATAAGTTTACTAGATGAAAGGATAAGCCTGGTCAAACTCTAGGAAGAATAAATTATGTAAATTGGATTCCTTCTATGAACAGGATAAAACACTATAGGAAAAAACCCCAAGAATAAATTGTATTGCAGGTTAGATTTACATGTGTATGCAATGCAAGTGTGAATTAAATAATGTATACATATATATGTATGGTTGTATACTTACTATTTGGTATACAAAAGTATGAGTGGAAGTATAGAATTTGGCTAAGTTTCTTCCATGTACAAACTGAACAGTCGTGATTATTAAGAGATAACTGTAATTGTATTTAATGGAGAGTTATAGGACGATTTGGTATATGGGACAACAGATCGAATTATGAGAATTAAATTTTGGAGTAAATCGGCTAATACTGATAAAATTACAAGAACTAATCACGAGAGGCATGAAGGCCCAAGGAAATAAAAGGACATCCTGAAACTTCACATGATTTACACATACTCCTAAATAAATTGATAACTATGTAAACAATAGCATAATCACATGGAAATCAAAGAGGAAAGCCTTTGACATGATCACAGGATAGGCGTAGATCGAATTTATTTACTATCATTCTTTCTGGAGTCAATTACAGGTGAGATACACACACAGTCGGCAATAGCCGAGCTCCTTTATTCAATTCAAAATCCTAATTTTGAGGAAGCCAGCATGGCGTTAAATAATTTAAACCGATGAAAGAAATAGTATGCTATTATAAGTAAGCAGCAGGGAAATCCTGAAATTCTTTTGTGAAATATATTACATATCTCATCCAATTTTGAAACAAATAAATACCCCTTACTGTGTTGTTTCCAACGATAGGAAATACTACCCCAAGACGGGTTACTCTTACGATATTGAAACCAGAATAGAAACTACATTGTTAATAAAAAAGATTGGAAAATGACCATGCCCTTCCTCTAGAACCAAAAGGATGAGACAGAGAGGGTTACAGGCACAGAACCCAAATACCTTGGTTGCCAAGGATGGGCGTGGATATCCGAAACCGTACATCGGCGAGAACTCTGCAAAAATATACCATCGAAACATTAGAACTATATGACAGGAAGATAAATGAATGTATCCACAGAATATCACTTAACAGATCCTGTACTTATCTTGGAATTTTTGAGGGTGTGCTCCATTTCCCAGTAGTGGCTGTCCCCAAACGGAACAGGGAGGAGCAAGCTTGAGTAAATTGATGGGTACCCTCACATCAAACAGGGACCCATCTTTATTTCAATATCCAGCTCCAGAAAAAGGTTATGCAAGAAAATACTAAACAATGGATGAATATACTCTAGTTACAGAGGTACAAACGAAGCCAAAGATTTTTACTAGACAGGATCCTCATGAGGAATTAAAATAAAAAATAGTTAATATGAAAATACCTAAATTTTAATACGAAATCGGTTCTCAAGTTAACAAAAGAAAAGATCTAATGACAGACTGCGGTAAGACATTACAGGACCCGTAAGTAATTGTTAGTTCAACTCAAGATCTAGATAATGAATCTATGAAGGGGTATACACGAAAGAACTCTTAGAGACAGACGAACAGAGCTGGGGTGGAAAAGAATTTCTCAATACCATTCGTAGAAAACCCACCACGACAGGTAATTAGAGTCTACAAATGGAAGTTCATTCAGTGTGGACAAGGATACACTGCAATAATAGGAATTCCCATCCTCATACATTTAATCTCTGGAATTCGGGAAAGGTCTCGCAAAAACACAATACCAAATCGATGATATAGAGATAGTCAAAGAGAACGGTACAAGTAATCCCTAAAGGAAAACTACTTACGAAGCACCAGGAAAGCATAAGAATGAGGTACCAAGCCCTTCAAACTACCCCGAACAGAGGACAGTTCGGTAATGAAAAACTAATTATTAGGAGAGAGGAAAATTCCAGAACCCTTCTCCCTGAGATTTGGCAATGAGGGAATAGTTACCCATAGTGAGAAATAATCACTATGACACCTACGTCAATCCATGGTGATTACAAAGGAAGGAGAACTCGATCATTAATCCATGACTAGAGATGCAGAAATAACATGAAAACTCACCAGTTGGTTAGACAGAGATGTTGCTTCCTTTAAAGGAAATCCTCTCAGTTGTTTCCCTTCACCAAGGAGTCGGCGTTGCAGAGCTAGGTACTGGAGGACCTCCCCATGACAAAAAGAAAAGTTCAATAAACTAGAAAACCCTTTCCTCGAAGAATAAAGGTTGCGGGCACAAAAGGCCAGGTGATGAGATAGACTTGGCACGCCCTTATTGGATAACCTGTCAGGTGATGGCCTCAATGTTAGCATACACCCTACCCCTTTTAATTCCCTCGCTAGGATTAAATGCTTGTCAGACCTACCTCTCCTTTGGTATTCAATGGGCTATAGATTAAGGAAGCGTCTATGTGACTCCTGGAAAACCTTTAACCCCAAAGTACAATGAATGTAGTTAATACAATGTTCAGTTGATGCTATAGTTTGGACAGGTGGAGCCGAGTGGGATTGCTAAAACGGGCAGAGGGTTATAGTAGATTTGTACTCTGAGTTTACCCAGAAGGCCTTACCTAACCACTAACCCTTATCCATATGCTTTTAAATTAAAGTGGTTTGATTACATTGTATTAAAACATTTCGCAGAGAAGTATAATCTAACTCTCTACTTTTACCTAAGTCCATTTGATTGTTCTTGGCATGGATATGTGTATAGTCTAACGTAGGAGGCTTAGGCCAGAAATCCCAAAATCGTTGTAGTTTAAGCCTATGGTAATGGTTGTAGGTGCACACAGATAGGAAATTAATTATGATCAAAGGACTTTAAATAAACTTGAAAAAATGGAGTAGGCGTTTCTTATAGCATCGATTTGGAAACTTTAAAGTTGGGTGTTAATGTCAGTCAATGATAGTAAGGACTCTAGAAAAACCTTCAGAATCAAGCAATATAATAGAAAGCCTACCTCTCTTGAGTATTGAAGCTATTCAATGATGAATGTATAAACAAAAAGGATTTTTTTTTT
>JASDQU011404561.1:13781-26378 GCA_032191745.1 Picea mariana
ACCTAGCCCATGAATAGAGGTCATTTGGTTGGAGTTTGGCCACTTCATTACTCCATTGCAAATTATTAGGTCTTGAGAGCTATAGAGCTTGACCAACTCAGTACCAAACAAATTCTTAATTAGGTCTTCAGAGCTTCTTA
Source organism: Picea mariana (assembly GCA_032191745.1). Lineage (NCBI taxonomy): Eukaryota > Viridiplantae > Streptophyta > Pinopsida > Pinales > Pinaceae > Picea > Picea mariana. Next base: position 13,922 of record JASDQU011404561.1, read on the forward strand.
TATGTCTGTGTGAGAGATTACTTCCTATTATTTTCAATATATTTATCATTTTTAAGATTGTTGTACATATTTTCACAATTATTATGTATTATATTTTTAACGATTTTAGGATTTATGTAATAAGATAATAAATATATTGGGATTGTTGTCCAAACTAAATTCATAATAAGAAAGTTACATAATGAATTCCAACATTGAGTATCATCATATGTATTGGATTGCTTTTAAGGTCATTGTACACTGTGTTTAACATCATTTATTTTTGCTAAGAAATTTTTTTGTGCATTTTTACACTTTAAAAAATTTAAGCTTACAAAAAGTGATCTAAAATTGATCCTAAGGATTTCCTAATCCAAATTTTGTAAATAAAAAATTAGACAAAGTTTGAAATCAACAATCAACTTGAAGATAGAAGACCAAAAGGCCTCAAGAAGGTGAAATGAATCCCATGTATGGCTTGTGTTCCAAGGCATATCCATAAGAGAGGTTGCCTTGAAAGGAACAACAAGAAAGGAAAAATTGAATCTTTAGAAGAAGAAGGGAAGTAAGGGAGGAGGAGATATTGAACAAGAATTATTCTTAAATATTGGAGGATGAGAAGCCAATGAGCATGCCCACACATGAGCAACACATTTTCCATGAGCTAAATCCATCTACAAATATTGCCAGTGAGTAAACACACTAAAATATTATTAGAGAGTGCATAGTTCCCACTTGTAATAATCTCCCAGCAATAATAAAATCCCAATGAATGGTGGTTTTCCCATTTGGTTTTCTAAGGTAAAAAGGTCCTTATATAAATGGTGCATGCTAGTTCTCTGTGGTTGATTAATATCTACATGCTTGTCTAGTTCTGGTTTAATTGATGCCTAAACATTGGGATCAACTAAGTGTGTTGATTCATTGTTTAAACATAATTTACAATGAATCTTGTGATTTCTTATTTGATAAGTTGTTTCGTTAAATCTACAACCAAATATCAATTATGTGATCATTGGTGTAATTATTTTCTTAGCTAAAACACTATTCAATTGGTATGATCGTCAATAATACTTGTGTTACGCTTCATTAACCCATAGTAACATTATTATCAATTTAGTGAATCCAAGCATCTTTAGAGTCAAAGATTGAAAGTAGAAGAAATAGATAGATTTGTATTTCCCAATGATGGAATCAATGGGGATATATGGATAAATCTTTAAAACAACCTCTAGTCAATATGCCAACATGAATGTGTAGAGTTTTTGAGATACATGCACAAAAGATCTAGCTAACAGTGAAAAGTACACAACTTGCAAATGGTGTGAATAGAAGACAAAAAAATGGAGAAAAGAATGAAATAATTTATGTTATATATATTCCACACACAAAAGAGTGAATAATTTACAATAAATATAGGCTACATGAGTAACTAATGCACCACTGTAGAGATCTATAGAGATCTAGACACTCACTGACAGACACTGGAGTGAACTATCAACTAGTCTTAGTTAACCAATTCATGCAATCATCAGTTAATTGAGTCACATGTGTGGAAATGAGAGAAATACATGCAATTATTGGTGATAAAACTGATTTTTCCATGCATGAGTGACTTCCACCAGTCTAACTAAGTCTAACTGAGTGTAATTGACTCTAAATTGAAGAGGAACACACTATTTTGTAGGGGAATATTATCTAGAGAGAATATTCTCATCTAAGGAAGTATTATAAACATTGGATTATCAACCTTAGGAAAATAATTACCTAGGTGAGTGTGTAATATCTCCAACACCCTCTTGAGCACTACTAGGGTGTGAATGATGAATGGGTCTCGGAAACTAAGGTCATTTTAGGTACCCATTGTACAATGCATCTAAGAATGAAACATTGAAAACGCAAGTAAAGAAGGAAAACCTCATGGGAAAAACCCCCCCTCAAGGTACAGTGCATAAAAAAAAGTGAGAAGGATCAAAAAGCAGTTGATAAGCAACTATGTCCTTCACTCCACGAAGACCTCACAAATGTGCAAGTTTTTGCTCGTTGAATATTTTGTTGAATATGTAGATGTCTAAATAGATCTGATGAATTAGATGCACCAGTGAGATGACCACACATATCTACTTTTTCTTTTTGTATGAAGAATATCCAAATGAAGTTTGGATGAAACTTTGGAAATCATGTGGTTGTTTTCGGAAAAATGCTGAAAATTTCCTGATTTTAAAATGTTCATAACTTCACTTCCTTGACTCCGTTTCGGAGGAGTTTTTATTTAAATGGGAATTCTGAGAGGAATTCAAATATCCAAAAAAAAAAATTCAAATTCTGCTAATAAAGTGTCAGAATTGAATATGATGTTTGTGTCCCCTTTTTTTTTTCCTGAGATGCATGCATGTGGTTCATGAGATGCATGCATGGCACATGAAAAAGTGTCTACATGTGACACATGATATTCATGCATGATATATTCCATATACGATTCAAAAAACTAGTTTGAAATGGAGTATATATCATCTCCAATGAAAGGAACAAAAACATGTTCAAATACTTGTGTACAAGGCTCTTCAAACTGAGAGGCTTGATCTTTCGATGGATTTTCTATTGGATCTATATTGTCAACCTTTTACATGAAATCTTCATAATCTTCCTTATTCCCAAATAGTACCTCCAATCTGGTCCATAGTTCATTTGGAGTTGATTCTTGTGATTCATCTTCTACTTAACATTAAATTTCAGGAGAAATAGACAAGCAGATACATCCTATGGCCATATCGTGTCTATTGAGAAAGTAATTTTCTCATCGATGGAATCAAGATTTACTTCTATTTCCATGTTTATTTGGTATAATCCTCTACTTCTAAGAAGAAGTATAATATTTGACTTCCACTCCAAATAGTTATGGGGCATGAAAATTATTTCCAGAGAATAATCCATCTTTTTTGTTGCTTTGTTCTATCTTCAGTACCTGCAAAAGAGTGTTGGTGACAATCCTTCATAGTAGCCTATGGGCTCTGATACCATGTATATTTTATGAGATACCTGCACAAAATATATAGCTAACAATGAAACGTACACAACTTGCAAATGGTGTGAAGAGAAGACAAAAAATGGAGAAAATAATGAAAGAATGTCTATTATCTGTATTCCACACACAAAAGAGTGAATAATTTACAATATATATAGGCTACATGAGTAACTAATGCACCATAGTAGTGATCTAGAGAGATCTAGACACTCATTGACAAACACTAGTGTGAACTTCCACCTAGTCCTTGTTAATCGATCCATGCGATCATCAATTAACTGAGTCACATGTGTGGAACTCAGAGAAACACATGAAATTGTTGGTGATAAAACTGAGGTTTCCATGCATGAGTGAATTCCACCAGTCTAACTAAGTCTAGCTGAGTGTAATTGACTCTAAATTGAAGAGGAACACACTATTTTGTAGGGGAATATTATCTAGAGAGAATATTCTCATCTAAGGAAGTATTATAAACATTGGATTATCAACCTTAGGAAAATAATTACCTAGGTGAGTGTGCAATATCTCCAACACCCCCTTGAGAACTACTAGGGTGTGAATGATGAATGGGTCTTGGAAACTAAGGTCATGTTAGGTACCTATTGTACAATGCATTTAAGAATGAAACATTGAAAAGGTAAGGAAAGAAGGAAAACCTCATGGGAAAAAGCCCCCCCCCAAGGTACAATGCATAAAAAAAAGTTAGAAGGATCAAAAAGCAGTTGATAAGCAACTATGTCCTTCACTCCACGAAGACCTCACAAATGTGCAAGTTTTTTCTCGTTGAATATTTTGTTGAAGATGTAGATGTCTACACAGATTTGATGAAGTAGATGCACCAGTGAGATGACCACACATATCTATTTTTTTCTTTTTGTATGAAGAATATCCAAATGAAGTTTGGATGAAACTTTGGAAATCATGTGGTCGTTTTCGGAAAAATGATGAAAATTTCATGATTTTAAAATGTTCATAACTTCACTTCCTTGACTCCATTTCGGACGAGTTTTTATTTAAATGGGAATTTTTCTGAGAGGAATTCAAATATCCAATTTTTTTTTCAAATTCTGCTAATAAAGTGTCAGAATTGAATATGATGTTTGCATCCCCCTTTTTTTTCCCGAGATGCATGCATGTGGTTCGTGAGATGCATGCATGGCACATGCAAAAGTGTCTACATGTGACGCATGATATTCATGCGTGATATATTCCATATACGATTCAAAAAACTAGTCTGAAATGGATTATATATCATCTCCAATGAAAGGAACAAAAACATGTTCAAATACTTGTGTACAAGGCTCTTCAAACTGAGAGGCTTGATCTTCCGATGGATTTTCTATTGGATCTATATTGTCAACCTTCTACATGCAATCTTCATAATCTTCCTTATTCCCAAATAGTACCTCCAATCTGGTCCATAGTTCATTTGGAGTTTATTCTTCCGATTCATCTTCTACTTGACAATAAATTTCAGAAGAAATAGACAAGCAGATACATCCTATGGCCATATCATGTCTATTGAGAAAGTAATTTTCTCATCTGTGGAATCAGGATTTACTTCCATTTCCATGTTTATTTGGTATAAGCCTCTACTTCTGAGAAGAAGTATAATATTTGGCTTCCACTCCAAATAGTTATGGGGCATGAAAATTATTTCCAGAGAATAATCCATCTTTTTGTTGCTTTGTTCTATCTTCGGTACCTGCAAAAGAGTGTTGGTGACGATCCTTGATAGCAGCCTATGGGCTCTAATACCATGTATATTTTATGAGATACCTGCACAAAAGATATAGTTAACAATGAAACGTACACAACTTGCAAATGGTGTGAATAGAAGACAAAAAATGGAGAAAATAATGAAAGAATGTCTATTATTTGTATTCCACACACAAAAGAGTGAATAATTTACTATATATATAGGATGCATGAGTAACTAATGCACCATAGTAGTGATCTAGAGAGATCTAGACACTCATTGACAGACACTAGAGTGAACTTCCACCTAGTCCTTGTTAATTGATCCATGCAATCATCAATTAACTGAGTCACATGTGTGGAACTAAGAGAAACACATGAAATTGTTGGTGATAAAACTTAGGTTTCCATGAATGAGTGACTTCTACTAATCTAACTAAGTATAACTAAGTGTAAATGACTCTTAATTGAAGAGGAACACATTATTTTATAGGGGAATATTCTCTAGCCAAATAAATATTCCATAACATTAACGTGCATAGAGTTTATAATCAACAAATAAATATGAGGTGCTAGCTTGAATAACTATTTAAGTGTAATTGCAAGTAGTCAAGATTGGAAATAGAAATTTAATTTCTATTGGAAATTCAAATTTGAACATATATATGTGTATTGAATGGATTATTTTTTTTATTTTTAAGTTTTTAGCATAGTAGCATATCAATTCAAATAATAAAAGGGGTTGGAACTTAGTTAGAATGGTCACAATGTCATAAGTAAAAAAAACAAGCATCCCAGTAGTAAACTAGGTATGAAGATAGACATTACTCAAAGAACAAATTGATAATCACTACTTTAAAATTGATTTTGGGCAGGGTGATTGCATGGCCTCTAATTGTTTTAATTGAAAAGAATTTTAATTTTCCATACATATTAGTGTTGATGAAATAGACAGACCATAAGACTATTTTTTTTTATCATATGGTATCAAACTGGTTGAAATTATGACCTTGAAGAAACTTTATAACTTTGAGGAGAAAATGGAGTGGGTAGCAAACCATTCCATCCTACTCGTAGAAGCTTGAAAGAGGAAATCTAAAGGGGTATTTCTGCCACCCAAAACTACAGTAAGACTTGATGTTACACACCTATTTGTCATACTTAAGTGAGGGAGTGTTTGTCATGATCCCTAGACATGTTGGGGGAGAAATTTATCATATGAAGGTCAAAATACTATGTGCACATGTATTATTCATTTTTGTTGGAAAAAAAAAATTAATTTAGTGTGAGAATCCACCTCACTCTAGTTTCCTAATCTCAAGGAGAATTTGAGAGTCTCATGGATGGTTAAGAGATTTTCTCAAATCAATATCCTAATTTGATGGATATTGAGAGATATTTCCTCCCTAAAATTCTTGAGAGATCTTTTCTCCCTAAAATCCTGGAGAATGTTTTCTCCCTAAAAATCTTGGAGATCCCAATTTAGTGGATCTAATGAGTGATCTTCTCCTTGGATTGTTGAGTTAGTTCTCAAATGGAAAATTATTTAAATTCCTTATGTGAGAGCTTAGGGGGGGGGAATTGGGAATATCATACTTTTGATCTTGAGACATTTAAGAAGAGGATAATTAATAGCATCATACCTATGATTATGTGAAATCCAAGGGGTTGGATAGGAGAGCTTGGAGAATTCGATGCAATGTCAAACTTGAGATTGTAAGTGCTTCCATTTTTTTGGCTTTCCATTAATACATAACTTGGCCTATTCCTCTCATGTCTATGTGTTCAAGTGTATGCATGTCTATTGTTGTTAAATTCGTCATAGATAGATCTATTTTCACTTAACAATATAGTGTGGAAGAAGGAGGTCTCTCTTTGTTCTTTGAAAGTCTTTTCTTGCACCTAGGAGCTTAGACAGAAAGGTCAAATGTTGGAGAAGCGAGGAAAACCATCGCAAAAAGGTAAGTCATCCAACCCTTCCTTCTCATTCTAATTGTCAAAATAGGTCTAAGAGGAAAGTAGTTCACCATTTATTTTCTTCTATCTTGAATCAAGAGGTGCCTTGATCCAAGGGGGATTTCACCTGTCCACAAGGGGAACTGTGACATCCCCCCCAAAAAAATAAAGTATTTTTTGAATTTAAAATTTGTGGGAAAATTATTATGTTTTTAGTAAAATCGAATTTGGAAAATTTTTGCCATTTATGGCAATTCTGAATTTTGAATTTGATAATTGTAATAAATTATTATGACTATTGGGCAGAGATTTGATTTGACCCAACTAACTATTTGACTATGACACTTGTATGAAAACAGGATATTTTATATTGATTGTAGGAGGACAAATGGAACAGCCATGTTAAAATCAGCTGACCATGACTCCATGAGTGGGGAACATGTTGGAAATACCTATGGGTTGATTGTTACAAGTGGAAAATCAGATATTTGGCCTTTGGCAGCCCCTGAAAATGAGGGATTTAGAAAGCTGTGAAATTCCCAAGGGGGGGGAAGAAAGACCTAGGCAAAAGGATTGTTTGTTAAATAGCATATGTGAGGAGGCAAGACGTTGTCTAGTATGTTGGGAAGACGTACCATTGGTTTACTTGTTGTTATGAACACTGAATATGAAGTGTGAGGCAAGGAGAACATTGGGAAAGAAGAAACCATTGTTGAAGAGGAGATTTCAAGTTCTCCCTCATGGATTCATGGTCAGGCTAGGGGGTGAACCGGGCAAGTGATTTGGCTGCCCAGTTCTACGGTTGGGAGGAACGTGGTTGTTCCCTTTGTCTTTTGCGCATTATTTCAGATATGTTATTATGCCCCCTTCTCTGGCTGAGTGTTCTAGGGTTAAATACTTGATAGAATACATCTGTTAATTCTGAATAGCAATAATATTAGAACTCAAAATATTTAATGCATACTATTAAACTTAGGAACTACTAGAATGTTCCTATACTAGTTCTGAATGGATTACCTTTGTTACATCTTATTGTTGTTATATACTAATTCTGAATGGATTAACTATGTCGCATCTTAATGTTGTTACATACTAATTCTAAATGGATTACCTTTGTCGCATCTTAATGTTGTTATATACTAATTCTGAATGGATTACCTTTGTCGCATCTTAATGTTGTTATATACTAGTTATGAATGGATTATCTTTGTTGTACCCTATTTATGTTATGAATACTAACGTTCGTAAGTTTACTAGATGAAAGGATAAGCCTGGTCAAACTCCAGGAAGAATAAATTATGTAAATTGGATTCCTGCTATGAACAGGATAAAACACTATAGGAAAAAACCCCAAGAATAAATTGTATTGTAGGTTAGATTTACCTGTGTATGCAATGCAAGTGTGAATTAAATAATGTATACATATATATGTATGGTTGTATACTTACTATTTGGTATACTTAAGTATGAGCGGAAGTATAGAATTTGGCTAAGTTTCTTCCATGTACAAACTGAACAGTCGTGATTATTAAGAGATAACTGTAATTGTATTTAATGGAGAGTTATAGGACAATTTGGTCTATGGGACCATAGATCGAATTATGAGAATTAAATTTTGGAGTAAATCGGCTAATACTGATAAAATTACAAGAACTAATCACGAGAGGCGTGAAGGCCCAAGGAAATAAAAGGACATCCTGAAACTTCACATGATTTACACATACTCCTGAATAAATTGATAACTATGTAAACAATAGCATAATCACCTAGAAATCAAAGAGGAAAGCCTTTGACATGATCACAGGATAGGCGCAGATCAAATTTAATTATTATCATTCTTTCTAGAGTCAATTACAGGTGAGATACACACACAGTCGGCAATAACCGAGCTCCTTTATTCAATTCAAAATCCTAATTTTGAGGAAGCCAGCATGGCGTTAAATAATTTAAACCGATGAAAGAAACAATATGCTATTATAGGTAAGCAGGAGGGAAATCCTGAAATTCTTTTGTGAAATATATTACATATCTCATCCAATTTTGAAACAAATAAATACCCCTTACTGTGTTGTTTCCAATGATAGGAAATACTACCCCAAGACGGGTTACTCTTACGATATTGAAACCAAAATAGAAACTACATTGTTAATAAAAAAGATTGGAAAAGGACCATGCCCTTCCTCTAGAACCAAAAGGATGAGACGGAGAGGGTTACAGGCACAGAACCCAAATACCTTGGTTGCAAAGGATGGGCGTGGATATCCGAAACCGTACATCGGCAAGAACTCTGCAAAAATATACCATCGAAACATTAGAACTATATGACAGAAAGATAAATGAATGTATCCACAGAATATCACTTAACAGATCCTGTACTTATCTTGGAATTTTCGAGGGTGTGCTCCATTTCCCAGTAGTGGCTATCCCCAAACCGAACAGGGAGGAGCAAGCTTGAGTAAACTGATGGGTACCCTCACATCAAACAGGGCCCCATCTTTAGTTCAATATCCAGTTCCAGAAAAAGGTTATGCAAGAAAATACGACTTTCGTAAATAAAATAACAATTCCAACACCAAACCTCGAAAATACTAAACAATGGATGAATATACTCTAGTTACGGAGGTACAAACGAAGCCAAAGATTTTTACTAGACAGGATCCTCATGAGGAATTAAAATAAAAAATAGTTAATATGAAAATACCTAAATTTTAATACGAAATTGGTTCTCAAGTTAACAAAAGAAAAGATCTAATGAAAAACTGCGGTAAGACATTACAGGATTCGTAAGTAATTGTTAGTTCAACTCAAGATCTAGATAATGAATCTATGAAGGGGTATACATGAAAGAACTCTTCGAGACAGACAAACAGAGCTAGGGTGGAAAAGAATTTCTCAATACCATTCGTAGAAAACCCACCACAACAGGTAATTAGAGTCTACGAATGGAATTTCATTCAGTGTGGACAAGGATACACTGCAATAATAGGAATTCCCATCCTCATACATTTAATCTCTAGAATTCGGGAAAGGTCTCGCGAAAACGCAATACCAAATCGATGATACAGAGATAGTCAAAGAGAATGGTACAAGTAATTCCTAAAGGAAAACTACTTATGAAGCACCAGGAAAGCATAAGAATGAGGTACCAAGCCCTTCAGACTACCCCGAACAAAGGATGGTTCGGTAATGGAAAACTAATTATTAGGAGAGAGGAAAATTCCAGAACCCTTCTCCCTGAGATTTGGCAATGAGGGAATAGTTACCCACAGTTAGAAATAATCACTACGACACGTACATCAATCCATAGTGATTACAAAGGAAGGAGAACTCGATCATTAATCCACGACTAGAGATGCAGAAATAACATGAAAACTTACCAGTTGGTTAGAAAGAGATGCTGCTTCCTTCAGAGGAAATCCTCTCAGTTGTTTCCCTTCACCAAGGATTCGGCGTTGCAGAGCTAGGTACTAGAGGACCTCCCCATGACATAAAGAAAAGATCAATAAACTAGAAAACCCTTTCCTCTAAGAATAAAGGTTGCGGGCACAAAAGGCCAGGTGATGAGATAGACTTGGCACGCCCTTATTGGATAACCTGTCAGGTGATGGCCTCGACGTTAGCATACACCCTACCCATTTTAATTCCCTCGCTAGGATTAAATGCTCGTCAGACCTACCTCTCCTTTGGTATTCAATGGGCTACAGATTAAGGAAGTGTCTATGCGACTCCTGGAAAACCTTTAACCCCAAAGTACAATGAATGTAGTTAATACAATGTTCAGTTGATGCTATAGTTTGGACAGGTGGAGCCAAGTGGGATTGCTAAAACAGGTAGAGGGTTATACTAGATTCGTACTCTGAGTTTACCCGGAAGGCCTTACCTAACCACTAACCATTATCCAGATGCTTTTAAATTAAAGTGGTCTGATTACATTGTATTAAAACATTTCGCAGAGGAGTATAATCTAACTCTCTACTTTTACCTAAGTCCATTTGATTGTTCTTGGCATGGATATGTGCATAGTCTAACGTAGGAGGCTTAGGCTAGAAATCCCAAAATCATTGTAGTTTAAGCCTATGGTAATGGTTGTAGGTGCACACAGATAGGAAATTAATTATGATCAAAGGACTTTAAATAAACTTGAGAAAATGGAGTAGGCATTTCTTATAGCGTCGATTTATAAAACTTTAAAGTTGGGTGTTAATGTTAGTCAATGATAGTAAGGACTCTAGAAAAACCTTCAGAATCAAGCAATATAATAGAAAGCCTACCTCTCTTGAGTATCGAAGCTATTCAATGATGAATGTATAAACAAAAAGGAATTTTTTTTTTACTTGGCAGATTTGAGGTTTATTACAGGAACTTTACCATAACACAACATTGGTGACTCCACTGAGGAGAGTTTTCATTATTATTTCCTTGGTATCTTCTATCCTTTTGAATCTTTCTTATTACATGATATTTTTGGTTTTGATTCTTATTATCTGATCTCTCTCCTTCCCATATCGTCGTTGGGAAGCTCTTTAAGCCAAATATGTGAACCTATCTTAGATATGGGTAAAGATTGAGTTTTTAAACCACTTTACAAGCTTCATCGCCCCCCATAAGGGAACACGAGGGGATAATACCCTATTCATCGCCCCCCCATAGTGTCTTAGGGAGCGATAGTTTCTCTGTCTACATGGTTACATGAGCAATAGGATTTGTTTTGAGTGAATTTGGAGCTTTTTTTACCTGTGTTTTGTCAGATTGTTGTCTCAAGCCTCTTCATCAAAGCCTCTTATTTCTATATAAGGCCTGTATTTCTTAGGATCTAATGGTTATCATTGGATTAATCCTCTTTGAGTCTCTTTTTCTTTTCTATTTTGTTTGAATACACATCACCATCTTGGGTTAATTGTGATCCTTAGATTGTGTCTTTGGCATCTTTAGCTTGAAGGTCACTTGATGTTGATCTGTAATGTTCTGAACTTTGTTCCAAAGTTCTAAAACTAATCTTTTTACTTTGCATTCAAATCTCTTTTTCGAATTGAAAATTGCACTCATGTTTTGGGCTTTTTTTTTTATTTATGACTTATTATAAAATTGGTTTCTTGTCTTGAGTGGAAACTATTGAGAGATTTCTTTCATTTGAGTTTTTTTTATGCTTGTCTACCTACTTGACTGCATTTTTTGGTTTGCATTCCTTTTTTGTGTGATCCTTTGCGTTTGAATTTAGTTATTTTCATCTCATTTGAAAGAAAGAAAACAAAAGAAGTTGCATTAAAAAATTTCATTGCATTTGAAAGCATTGGAAAACCAAAAAGTGATTGCATTCTAGTTAGTGGGTGGGAAATTTTTATCTTGCATTTTAAAGCGAAGTAGTTCATGTTTCTTGAATTTTACACTTGTTTCTTTGCTTGAGACCTCTTGCTCCTTTCTATATATAGGATTCATCGAAACTAAATATTGCATTCCATTCATTCTTTCTTTTGAAGTGTTCTTGGAGTCAGAGTGATAACACCATATAGTCCACTTTACCCTTTTGAGTAACAATAACCATAAAAAGAAAAAGGTACCTAATCTAAAATCAACTAGACTTTTTATTTATTATAAAATGATCACAATTCTAGGTTGTAGAGTCGTGGTTGTAGGGTGGAGAGTAAATTCTCCAAGGCCACTAAAACAAAACTAGGAACACTAATGAGTGAAAATCCATTAGTAACGTGAAGTGTTTGTTGGAAAATATCCTCTAACACAAGATTCAAGTGGTAGGAGAAGTCAAGAAGAGTTCATGGACCTATCCCCAACACTCTCTCT
>JASDQU011404562.1:14951-42823 GCA_032191745.1 Picea mariana
GTGTGTTTTATTCTCTATATTTCCTTGTTATACATTTGGCCCAATTCTATATTTTTTTATTTAGATTATATTATGGAAAATGGGAGGTTGCAATCCATATCATTTTGAAGTTTTCCAATGTTGTTGTTGAGTGGGGTATGGACCCCTCCTAGAGACTTGTGTGGATTATTCTTAACTTAGATGAATGACTTTTAGGATTAGCCAATATTTATGCCTCCAATGATGCTAGTGCATGTGCAATGTTTTTGAATTAGATGGCTATGACCTCAATAATTCCCCTTGGCTTATTTGTGTGGGTTCCGATATGGCGGAGTTCCAAGAAGACTAGAAGATGCACTTCCTATATGGTTCTTGGTTGGATAGAAAGAGGTGGGGTAGGTGATAAAGGCTTGACATGAGCTCTATTATCCTAATCATAACTAAAGACAAGACTCCACTGAATATGGGTTTTACATAGATTTTTTTTTCAAAGAGGCCAAGATAATTTACTAGCAACTAAACAGAGTGCCACTATTAAAAAAAAATCTGTATTTTTTAACTCCATAGGAGATTAACCAATCCATGTGGATAGAATCACCACTCTTTTTGACAACCAAGCCATTTGGTTCTACGTCTTTTGGGGGGTCAAGCAAGTGCAACTACCTAGAACCCAATATATTCTAAATGTTTCCCATCTATAAAGCTCAAGTTGACTAGCTTGTATTCAAATGGTATGGAATATCATTCCCTGGCATCATGGGGATTCTAGTTGGGTAATTTGGTGAGATGATATTATTTCTTTCAATGTGTCCTTTCTACATGGGTATGGGCACCAAATAACCAAAATTATGTGGGATCTTAACTATTCTTTTCGTTGTGAGCTTGATGGCCTCATGAGAGACATCTAATGGCCTCCATATGATGAATATAAGCAAGGTAGTGTTGTGAAGTTGAGCGACTTGTTGCAGGGAGATAATATTCATCGTGCTAGAGGCACTCAATTATGTTCTCCACTACACTAGATAAAAATGGGTGATAGGCCTACCAAATATTTCTTCAAGGACCTAACTACTAAGGATCGGGCTAAGGAATCCATTTCTACCATGACGATATCCATGTGTCACTCAACCAACCAGAAAAAAAATTGAACATGAACTTATTGAACACTACAAAATGGTATTCCAATACCAATGGATGTTGGTGGAATGAAAAAAATATCCCTAAAAATACCTTGAGAATATCCCTTATAATCTCTTAGATGATTAAGAGAGAACCTGTGAGGAAACCTTGTCTCTTGATTATCTAATTGCAGCCCTACATGAAATGGTTAATGATAAGTTCTTCATCCTATATGGTTTTCTCCGTGAACTCTACAAAGACACTTGGGAATTTTTTGGACTAGACCTTTTGCAAGTTTACAAGGAAGATCTATGCTCTTATTCCTTGAGTTAGGAATTAACCAAGGCCTTATCTACTTCACAGCTAAATTTGGGGTACCTACAGGTTATCACAATCTAGAACCCTATCTCTATGCTTGACACTTCTTACAAATCCTAGCCAAAACTCTAGACTTGAGGCTAAAGCATCTTCTTCCCAAGATTATTCAACCTAAGCTAATTGGCTTTATTAGGGGTCAATACATCGTCGATAATGTCATTGTAGTCTAGGAAGGAATGGAATGGTTCTGAACTTCAAGTCAAGATGCCATGTTTGTTAAGATTGACTTTGAGAAATATCGTGACTAATTCAAGTGGCCCTTCATCTTGGATATTATCAAATCCCTAGGGTTTGGGCCATTGTTCCTCAACTCTATTGAAACCCCATTTATAAATTCTCAATTTTCCCTCGTATCAATCTTTGTAAAGTAGAGGAAATTAGGATGTTCATGTCCATTAGATAAGATCATCCCTTGGCCATAACACTTTATGTCTTGGCCACTAAGGAATTTGGATATCTACTTAATTTGAAATTTATTCTAGTGCACAATTTGAGGGATTCCTCTTTCTAAGTTGGACTCAGGGTAGTTAGTTAATGGCAATTTTGTCGACAATTATTTCCTAACCGTCTTTCAAGACTAGCAATGTTGGGATGATACCATGGAGTGCTCAACTATTTTTTGTACCACATTAACTTTTGTAATCAATGGGGTAAGACCCAATGCCAGAATTAGAGCCAACATCTAGTGCCAAAGTGGCTTTCCTCTTATTAGTGGACTTATATTCATCCAATCCCAATATTTAAATTCATGGGTATCTCCTTTTCTTTTTAGGCCTACCTAAGGACCCATGGGAAGTGGTGGTGCAATGGGTAGAAATGAAGATGGAAAAGTGGATAACTAAATCTCTAGTGTTGATATTCAAATTCGAAATCTATACCAAAGTGTTGGCATCTATGCATGTTTAAAACTCTTCTTGTTGGGTTCCATTGAAGGCAACATATGACCATCCAAAAAAGGTTTTTCGCAACTTTATTTAGGCAGATCTATATCAAAGGCTAGGTTTTCACTAGTCTAATTGGGATTTTTTTTGTACCCCACAAGACTTTGAGGAATTGGGCATCATTAGAACCAGGGTTCAAATCCAAAAATTGTGTTCAAAGTGGGTAATTCGAGTCATGAAAGATGGACAATCTTGGAAAGTGATTCTTAGTAATTGCATTAAGCAAGGGCTACTGCTTGGAAAAAAGTGTGGCTAGGAATCTCACTCCAAACTATCTTAGTAACCCCCTCCAGGGTTAAAATTCTAGGCATATTTGTTGTTTAAAGTATTTGGAAGACCTTGGAAGCACTTAAACCCTTATTGACCTAGAAAGAACCCTTCCCCCAAACTAATATATCTTTTAATAAACACTCTTTATGGTGGGTTTTAATGAATTATTCACTTGGGTGATGATATTTTGATACCTTGTCTATAAATTGGCTCTAGTGGGTTTATCTCAACAAAAATTTCTCTCTAGAAAATATTGATAACATTAGTGTAGACTAAATCCATTGGCTCATCCCTAATGACTTTATGTTAAAGTTGGGCTTCCCAACACCTAATGCCTAGTGGTGACTCTAGAAATGGGGCATGACCATTGAATTCCAGAGATACAATACAACCATGGGATACATGTGGCTCTACTCCACACCTTTACATGAGAGTTGGTTGAACAAAGATAGGTAACCAAAATCCAAGCAAAAGGCATTGTTATTTCATCTACAAAGCTTGTGGAAACTCATTTTGGAACCAGGAAGGCATATTTTGTGTGGAGCTTAGTGGTGGTAGGTCTACCTATATATAGAAGACTCAAATACCTATAAATGGAAAACCCATGTTGTCCAAAATGTGTTCATGCAGAAACCTCAAAACACATATTTTGGTTTTTTTCCCTAACTCAAAATGTTTGGACTTGGATACAATCTATTTGTGAGTAGTATTTATCTACATCATTTCCATGGCAAGTGTTGTCTTACTAAGTGACCACCTCCCATGGGGCATTGATTTTTAGGGTTATCCAAGTGGATATCATTCACCACCCATATCCTCCAATAACTCATCATGGTTCTCCATTTTGGCCATTTTTGTTATCATTTTTAGGTCATAAACTTTCAGGGCCGTTTTGAGGCCCTAAATGATTGTTGGCCATTCAGGAACCTGGGGTTTCCATGGCATTCCAAATCATTGCTAATAATTGTAATTCTTGAATATATATTTCCAACTAGATACTAAACACCCTAGACAAAGAGTGTCTTCAAAATTTTCACCCCTGGGAAGTTGACGCATCAATTAACCACCTCAAGTCCCACAAACCTTTTGGGGATTCACCTCCTAGGGTTAGGGTTTTGGACCTTTAGGGTTATTTATTTATGCTAAAATTCCATTCATACGGCCCATTGTATTATATTTTTGTGAATGAGGGTAGCTAGCATCTCTTTCTCTTCAGAGACAGCTACCACAATTCTATCTAGTTTGTGTTCTACAACATTCTATTATTTTACTCATTAATAGAAGTTGGGTTTTGTTGTATTTCCATGTCTCTACTATAGTATCGTTTGTGTCTCATTTTGTTCTCAATATAATATCGATTAATGGTATCAGAGCAATATTCTACTTGTTATTTCTTGGTACATGTCCTTGACAAGATCATGGTATAGAGAGTTGGGTCTCAATATAGTTTCACTTGGGGACGACTGCTCTTGTAGGTCCAAGAAACCTCCCATGGAAGAAGAAAAGATAGAGTATGGAGTGGGAGATCCTTTAAAAATTTTACTTGAATAATCCCTCACCTGACAGCAAAACAAGGTGATGGACAACTCACCCAAACCCTTCGATGATTGTCGATGGAAAGCGAGGCACCTTCAACAAGCATCCATTTCATAGGTGAAAAACCCTTCAAGGTGTTAAAAAAATAGGTGTGTTCATTTCACCATAGAAAATATATAAATATTGTCACCCAACCATAGGCACAAAGGCCACCCTCGAGCACCTTAATCTTGACAGATAGAATAATTTTGAAAGAAAACCAATAGCCAACCAAGGTAGTGCACCTTTCTCCAAGGCTAGATCACCAAGCAAGAATAAACAAAGACCAAGAAGAAATTCCAAACCATAACCAAGAGAAAGTCCAAGCCAAAACCGAAATGTCAGTGGCAGCAGCTGCAACTACAGCTCCAATTCCTCTCCAAACTTTCACACCACTGGTCTTATGTAGCTGTGAGAGTGTGTATAACAAATGAGCTCTAGTGCCCTCTATTTATACTAGTCTATCTCGCTTGACTAGCCTGACTTCTCTTTCTTGAGGCTAATAACTAAATATTAAATATTCTCTTGAGTTGACTTGTCTCCTAGGGTTATTATCTAATGTTTTAGGGTTTCTCTTGCTTCCTGAAATATTCTAGTATTGTCAGAGGTTACACGTGGAGGTTAATATCTCCCGCAACTACCATAATATCAACACTCCCTCCTAGCTAGGGAGGTATTAAAGGAAATGGTATTGAGCATAAAAATACCATTCAATCGATAGCATCATCATAGCCATACAAGTTATCTCATGATCAAATCATGAGCACCATCATCACTATAAATATCATTTGATAGCATCAACTGCATCACCTCTCAAGGCCATACTCTATCTGGGTAATCGGACATGATGTTGAATAAGTCACTCACTTCACAGAGTGATACAAGAACCATTCTTCTAATTCAAACATATTTCCTAGAAGAATAATTGTTCCAATAGATGTTGGAAACCATGCTATGGGCTATAAGGAATATTCTTCTAATCTGGACATACGTCCTAGAAGAATGACTGTCCTGGACCATTTTCCATAGGGATAATGTATTTCCATCAGCATACTAACTATCTATCTAGCTGGTAATCATCTCCAACACTAGTGATAATCTCCATGGAAATCAAAACAATCTCATTAAATAGAACACAACTGTGTCTATCCATAGTAGTACAAAACTACTATCCAGTGGTACGCAACCATGCCTAGTATCACACAGCTACTAACTAGTGACACATAGTCATAATCAATGGAATACATCCACCACAGTGGAATACAGCTATTGTCCATAGACATACAGTCTCCACAACAATCATATCATCTGATATCAACCTGCATAACAATATCATGATACAAACTGAGTCATCTGGGCCATTCTCCCACTTGCATCTGTGAGATCTGGAAGAGCATATTCCCTCAGAAGTAAAACATCAGCCATGGGATATCTAAACTATTCTTCCACAGCATAGAAGAATAATTGTCCCTAATTTCTGAGCCAATACCATTCACCTAACTGGGCCATTCCTCCAGCACTAGTCATAGTGCAACCTAGAGAGAATGAGTCTTCCCTAGAGAACGCATGTCCATGATTGTTGAAACTAGACCATTCACCTAAATGGGCCATTCCTCAGGCACTAATCACAGTGCAACCTAGAGAAAATGAGTCTTACCTGGGGAATCACTGTCCGGACTGTTTCCTATGGAAATGATTGTCCTTCACCAACCTCCAAAATAGACCATTCTTCGAAACTGCTCACAACTGTGAACTTCGAAAGAATGATTGCCCGGCGAGGCGGATGATTCTACTTGAACACTACTCAGAGTGACTGCCAAGAAGAATGATTTTCCTAAACCATTACCCCGCACTGGCCACAAAGAGAATCATTGTCTATGGTACATCATCAATCTATCTGACCATTTTCATTAAGAAAATGACTATCCGATCTGGACCATTTTCCAAACTGGAAAATGCATGTCCATCAAAAATCTCGAACCACTTTCTGAACTCGAAAGGAACTGCCCATCCTGGACCATTTTCTGAACTAGAAAATGATTTTCCATAAATAAATAACATATCAGTGCTCCCTCCCAACCTAGGAGTAATCACTTCCTTTTCCAATAAAGAAGTTGTCTCCACGAGCCCCAGCTTGTCTCTTAAGTACACAAACTTTTTATCTTGTACAGAGGCCTTACCAAAATACTTACTATCTGCTCATCTATGGAGATATACTGGAGAACTTCTTCTCTCTTATCGAATTTATCACGAAGAATATAATGCTTGATCTCAATGTACTTTGACCTATCATGGAACATTAGTTTCTCTAAAATCTTCACATGGCTCTGATCATTACAATATATCATGGTCGAATCTATCACCTCATCAAATGGTCCATAAACCAACTTAAGGAGACACATTGATTCTGTACAAGCATCACAAGATGCAATATGCTCTGTTTCTATAGTGTTCAGTGCAACAGACTTATGTTTCCTGCTAGCCCATGACATTGTGGCAAAGCTCAAACTAAAGCATATCCAAGTAGCACTTCTTCTATCATAGGAAGTTATCGCCATGCTTATGTTGTATATGAGATACTCTGCATCAAGTTGCTTGAATCCATACAAGGTCTTCTTCCATTTGCATTTATGGGTCTCTTTCTGGTATACCTCAAAACCTTGTTATTGCTCTACATAAGCTTCTTTCTCAATTTTCTTTATTGGGAAGAACAGTCTTTTACATGTAAATTTCAATCCATGGATATAGTAAGAGGTATATCTGGTTTACTGGAACAAGTTGTCGTCATAGTCTTCTCCATCCTTCTGGAAGAACCTCTAGTTCTAAATCTCACAATTCTTTCCAGTCATAGGTATTTTTCACATTTTCTTGCATACATTGTTCTTCATCACAACTTCCATTTCTTCTGCTTGATTGATTCTAGTGGGTTCAAACCAAGCTAGTAGTCTTATGATTCTTGGTAAAATAACTAGTTGTTCTGGATTTTCTTTCTTTCTTGGAATCTTTGTGGTCTTCCCCATGTTCCTTCTTAGATTTTGGGTCGATGGAATATTCTATAGATTCCATTCCCTTTCTTCCTGAAGATTCCAACTTCTTCCTTTCATCATAGGAACATGGATGTAGATGGACAACCAAGGATACTTAAGGCTTCTAGAGTCAAACTGAACATGTGTTGCTTATCATTGTTGCTACTTTCAATGGGGAACATGGATAGATACTTTATAATATTCATGGATTATTCAATGGATCATATCATTTAGGATTAGATCCCTCCTAATCTTGAATTCATGCACGAATACATGCTCTTCTTTTGGAATTTTGTAATCAGCTCCCTCCATCTAAGAGAGTCCATACTTTTGTCTACATCCTTATTGACCTTATACAAAGTGTCACAAGTCTTATTCTAATTTCCTCTTGATTACTGACTTATTTTTTATTTGACTCCTTCTAGGTCTCTTCAAGTTTGATTCTGATTTCGGCCTATCTGGCAATTGTTACTTATATAATAGATTCCTTAGGAATTTTTCAACGTGCTTCATATTCTTGTAGTCATCGTAATAGCAATCCTTATATTGTTATTCTTCCATAAGTATTGTTTCACTGACCATATTTTCTTTTAAGAAATAGATATGCATGATATGTATAGGAATTATGTAAACATGGTATGTACAAGAACTATGTTATAGAAAAATATTGTTACTTTGACTAGAAGAAGAAGTGTGTTTTAGCATGCTTGGATTTCTTTGAGGGTTCGCTTTCTTTAGCAACTGTTGTTTCATCTGCTTCCTTCCTTTTTTTTTATCTCAGGACTGTGGTTCTTGTAGTGACCATATTTTCGACAGTTGAAGTATTGTATTTTTGACATATCCTTTTCTCGATTTGGTTCTTCCCTAAACCAAACTTCCTCTTATTCCTAAAATTCTTGAATTTTTGTTGTGAAGGCTTGGTCATCGTATTTATTTTGGGATTTCTCTTTTATGTTAATCCTTGATTCTTCTTGTGAACAACAAGTCCAAAGTTCTTCAAATGTGGGATACTCCTTTCTAGTGTTCATGATTGCGGAAAATGCAACCCATGTCTTCGGAAGGCCATTGAGTACTATATTTACTAGTTCCTTTTCTGAAATGATTTCTTCAATAGTTTGTAGTTGATCTCTTAACTGAGATATTCTTACAAAGTATGATGTTATGTTGTCATCATCATTCATTTTCAGTTCATGAAGCTCATTCTTCAAACTCATTCTTCAAACTCATTACTTATCCAAAGTTTCTAACTGAGAATAGGTTAGTTAGGGCATCGTACATCTTCTTAGATGAGTCAAGATGAGATATGTAGGGTATCAAGTGGTCTTTTACAGACTCCACTATGATACTCATAGCATTGATGTCATTGTCCTTGAACTTCTCCACAACTACAAAGTTCTGAGGTTCCTTCTATTTTCCTGCTTCAAACTGTGGTTCCATGATCTTGCCTTTCATGATATCCGACACTTTATTCTTGGCAAGGATGAGTTCCTTGTCTTCTATTGTAACAATATTGAAATTTTGGCTTTCGGTAACTTAGGAGAGAAAAAAATTATAGTGTTTAACTACCGAAAGTATAGATATGAGAAAATGACCATCTGACTATCACACACATCACTAAATGTTATATACCTGTCATCTTCAGTCAAATAACACCAAAATCAGCCCCAAATGCCACAATAGTATAACAGTCACAAGCCAACTCATGAAAAATCCAAAGACAAGGTTCATGTGAAAATCAAAGAAACATACCATTTGTTCGAGCATTGAGTCACAAGGAAAATGAATGGAAGCATTGGCAGTTGAACGACCACATACACCGAGAATTAAGCCACATGGAGAAAAATCTCACGAGTCTGGGATTTTTGGTCGTCGGGGATTTGGTCGGTGTAGATATTTTAATAATTACAGCCCCGATCCCCGAATTCACTAAATTATTAAAGGATAAGTCGGGTTAATTAAAGAATAAGAAAGATTAATGTTGACAATTCTCATCGCGATTTCATGACTCGAGCTGCCTCCATGATTTAAGTTTCAAGTTTGCGATTTCTGAAACCCCGAAAGCCTGTGTTTTAATCATGCTTAATCACAAAGCTAAAAGTGTTTTAACTGCTAATCAATCCCATCGCAATTTCGTGATTCGGGATTTCTCGCATCGAGTATTATCGAAGTCCTGACACTTAAATCCACGAAAGGTTAAATATTAATTGTTAATCATGATTAATTAAGAGATTAAAACAAATGATTATCGTTTAATTAATCCCATCGTGATTTCACGATTCAGGATTCCTTGCATGTCATAACTCTTGAGGACATGATACCCGAAACCCGAAGGCCCGAAAGAGGGCAATGTAAAAGCCAAAATCTGTTTCATGGATTTTTCCATCGGGGATTTGGTCGATGTGAAGATTTTAATAACCACTGCTTCATTTCCCCAAATCCCAAAAACCCGAAATCAGGACTCCAGTCATATGCAAAACGACTTTAGAAAAACGCAATTTTCTCATCCGTGGAGAGAGCATTTTTCGCGTTTGAATAGTCGATAGACATATACAAATCCTGAGATGTCCAGTGGTGTGTTCATAATTTCATTTTGAGCTTGGTAAGGTATTCAAAAGTCCCCCTCAAAATGAGGTTCGTTTTCAGAAATATGGCGCTTTTACTGTGCTGCGTCATCATTTTCAAATGAGGATTTTGAGCAACTGGAGTATCATTTTGATAAACGGTTGGAGTATTTTGTGCCTAACACATCATAGATCATTAGCCTCTTTCATTTTTCCTACAAGTGTCACAGATTGGGAGAAACAAATCCATCTCCGAGCCCTAATTTTCGGATTTCATATTTTCCTGTTTTGACACATGTTTGTTAAATGCAGATTTGGGAAAAGTGAAAAGGGGTTTCAGAGAACTGAGAGAGGTTTTTTCCTTAGAATAAATAGATGCACAAAATCATCTTTCAGTGTATACACATATATCTCTATTCGAGAGATACAGAGTCGTAACCGCAGCCCTAGTTTTTGGCAATTTGGCCCATTTTCTATGGCAGAAAATTTCAAGAATTGGTTGTAACTGTTGTTATCTTTTAGATTAGAGAGGATTTCGACCTCAATACATATATGAGGGATATTTGTAGAAGAAGAAGGGGGAGAGAGGAGTATCACTCCTGGGCTGTAGCACTTGTTTTCATGTTTAATAAAAGAGTGCAGAGCATTTTCGATCTATATCAGAGATTCTTGTGATTTTGTTTGCAAAGAATGTCTTATTGCTTCATTTTCGCATCATTTCACTTGGTTTTATTTCCATTTGCTTCCTGATTTGTAACTGTGTTTGTAATGGAATTCATTTGTTTGTTAGATGCTCTATTGTTGGACAGGTTATAGGTTGTTTCTTGCAAAGATATGAAGGTTCATAATTCATCCTTGCTAGATGCTCTGTACCAACCATCTCTTTCCACTGATTTATGCTAGGAATTCACTCATTGTTAAGTGCTCCTTGCATATTGATATGTTTTCTCTCTATTATGTTGCCATACTTTTATAAATTCTTCTCTCTGTAATCAACTTCTATCTCACCTCTGTTCTATGGGTTTCCATTGCCGAAACACTCTTATTATTTGCTTGATCATTTGACTCCATGCCCAATGGAATACCTCCCGGTCCAAACCACCAACCCTAAAAAACCCAAAACTTTATGTTACCCACAAATCTGCCCACTATTAATCTTATTGAATATCCTATTGTGACATATTTTCGAGAGATCCCTCTCGGGTTGGAAGGGGCAGTTTCCAATCAAAAGTGGTTCGAGGTTATCTCAGAATTTACTTGCATGCAACCAAAGTCAAGTTTGAGTGACAATATTTACTTCATTTAAAATGTGCTAAGGCTTGGCTCTATTACAGCCTAGAACCAACTCTTGCGAAAACATTTTCTGGCGTCGTTGTCAGGGACGAAGGAAAGAAGTTATCTTCCCTGGGATACGACAAAAATTTCATATATATTTCTTGATGGTGAACAAGGGATAGGCATTCAATTGGCTATGATCATTCACCTAGCGACTCCTTGGTTCGAAGAATCTACATGATTCACTGGCGGCTCCACTAGTCTCAAAATGTCAGATTCGTTCGCTGCTTGAATTGCTACAAGGTTTGCTCCTCTAGACTTTACAAATGTTTATGGTTTTCCAAACATTGTTCTAGACATTAAAGTTTGGGAAGACGTCCTTCCTAAATTTGGAGAATATGCGGACAAAAATCCCGCCCAACACTTGTTTGAATTCCACAAGCTCATGGATGATTTAAATATACATCAAGAAGATGTCTTCATGAAACTGTTTATGTTTTCATTGGAAAGAGATGCTAGACTTTGGTATAAATCTTTAGCTCATTCCAGTATTCCTTCATTGAAATATTTTCACATACTTTTTCATCAGCATTGTAAAAGAATCTATTCAGCTGAAATACTTTTTGAAGATTATTGTAATATAAAATTCATAAGACAAACAGATCAAACACATCTTCTTGAAGAGGAGGGAGGAATATCAGAAATTTCTCAAGTCGATGAAGATAATCAGTATGAAGAAGAGTTGGCTGATAAAAAAGTAGGATAAGATAGCTCTTGTGATCACATTCAAGAAGAAGATATTCAGCATCATGGTCAAGATGCAAAAGAGAAAGAAAACAATAGTTGCTTGATCCAGAAATTGCATAGACCACATTCTCCTTTAACGGAAGAAGAGATAGATCTGCTCCTGAATAGTCATGTTGCAACCCCTACTTACATAGATCTGCAAAATTCAGACAGTCCTGAACATGTGAGTGAAACTTCTTCTATTACTGAAAATGAAAATCTAAGTTTAAATCATGTCAGCCATGGAACTTTAGAGGAAGTTAGTAAACCAATTTATGATGATGATTTCCGGCCAGAGGATCATCTTGTAGACACTGTTTTGTTTCATGAAGAAGATAGGGTTGTCGTGGTTAATAACCTTGAAGAATGTTTGTTGTTCGAAGATGCTTTAGACTATGATTTGGAGGAGTGTGGATCTGAGATAGATAGCTTCACAGTTGATATTCCTATCATTTGTCTAACTAATGACACTCATGAGTTATCTATTGAACCTATTTATGATGAATATCTGGAAGAACATGAAGAGAAGATTTATTTTTCATCACACACAAAAATTTATGAAAGTCCTCCTTTGTTTGATGAATGTGATGAAAGTGTTTCTAAAGATGGTGAGCAGCAAGAAACTTTGGTTCAACAAGAAAGCAATCAAAAACATCAAGAAAGAGATCAGCCTATGTATGACAACTACCAAGAAGATCTTTAGACAGTAGATGAAGGACATAAGGAGGGGTTACTGAAACAATTGATCTCTCCTCCTTGTTTAGCAACCATTGAGCAACAAACCAATAAGTTTCAATGCGACATTTTTGCACCAATGGAAGAAAAAATCAGCAGTGGACAAAGTGCGCAAAAACATTTCTGACAGCTTGCCCAACATGAGGAAGTATGGATTAGTTGTGAAAGTGGTATATCTCTTCCCTTCTACGATCTAGTAGCAGTTTATATGGAGTCAAAATGGGGGACTGAATTTGTTATTTCCAACTTCTTGAAGTATGAATTTCAAAACTATAAGTACCTGCTCTCAGGGCATGTTTTGAAATTTGTAGTTGCTCCTGTCATCCTTTTTCTCAAAGATGGAAGTATAATTAAGTTTGTTAGTCGGATACTAGCTTGGTTGTTTTGGAAGTTTTCCTATACTTAAAAAAAAAATAGTGATATCAATTAGAGTAGGTGGTGTATATAAATAAGCTTGACTTTGAGCATTAGAGTACAGCAGTGGTTTTAAGTATGTTTACAGTTCAGTTTGGCATCTTGTATGGTTTTGATTTAAGACATTATGACTCCATAACCCAATGAATGCATAAGTAGTTTTTTGCTTCGGAAAGGTGCAAGTAAAGTGACAGAGTTCATAGTTTGATAAGGATGATTTCAGGTCGCCCAATGGATGAAGGCACATGGTCTACTGTTCTTGGCACTTTGCAGAAAAGCACCATCCCCAGATGGAGCCTCTGTTGTAACAATATTGAAATTTTGTCTTTCGGTAACTTAGGAGAGAAAAAATTTATAGTGTTTAACTACCGAAAGTGTAGATATGAGAAAACAACCATCTGACTATCACACGCATCACTGAATGTTATCTACCTATCATCTTCAGTCAAATAACGTCGAAATCAGCCCCAAATGCCACAACAGTATAACAGTCACAAGCCAACTCATGAAAAATCCAAAGACAGGGTTCATGTGAAAATCAAAGAAATGTACCATCTATTCAAGCATTGAGTCACAAGGAAAATGAATGGAAGCATTGGCAGTTGAACGACCACATACACCGAGCATTAAGCCACATGGAGAAAAATCTCACGAGTCTGGGGTTTTTGGCCGTCGGGGATTTGGCCAGCATAGATATTTTAATAATTACATCCCCAAATTCACTAAAGTATTAAAGGATAAATCGGGTTAATTAAAGAATAAGAAAGATTAATGTTGACAAGTCTCATCACGATTTCGTGACTCGAGCTACCTTCGTGCTTTAAGTTTCAAGTTTGCAATTTTCGAAACCCCGAAAGCCTGTGTTTTAATCATGCTTAATCACAAAGCTAAAAGTGTTTTAACTGTTAATCAGTCCCATCGCAATTTTGCAATTCGGGATTTCTCGCGTCAAGTATTATCGAAGTCCCGACACTCAAATCCACGAAAGGTTAAATATTAATTGCTAATCGTGATTAATTAAGAGATTAAAACAAATGATTATCGTCTAATTAATCCCATCGCAATCCTTACATGTCAAATCTTGAGGAAATGATACCCGGAACTCGAAGGCCCGAAAGAGGGAAATGTAAAAGCTAAAATTTGTTTCGGGGATTTGGCCGACGTGAAGATTTTAATAACCACTGCTTCATTTCCCCAAATCCCGAAAACCCGAAATCGGGACTCCAATCATATGCAAAACGACTTTAGAAAAATGCAATTTTCTTATCCGTGGAGAGGGCGTTTTTTGCGTTCGAATAGTTGATCAACATATATAAATCCTAAGTTGTCCAGTGGTGTGTTCATAATTTAATTTTGAGCTTGGTAAGGCAGTTAAAAGTCCCCCGCGATATGAGGTTCATTTTCAGAAATATGGCGTTTTTACTGTGTTGAGTCATCATTTTCAAATGAGCATTCTGAGCAACTGGAGTATCATTTTGAGAAATAGTTGGAGGATTTTGTGCCTAACACATCAGAGATCATTAGTCTCTTTCATTT
Organism: Picea mariana; assembly: GCA_032191745.1. Taxonomy (NCBI): domain Eukaryota; kingdom Viridiplantae; phylum Streptophyta; class Pinopsida; order Pinales; family Pinaceae; genus Picea; species Picea mariana. Next base: position 29,547 of record JASDQU011404562.1, read on the forward strand.
TTCCTACAAGTGTCACATATTTAGAGAAACGAATCCATCTCCGAGCCCTAATTTTAGGATTTCATATTTTCCTGTTTTGACACATGTTTGTTAAATGCAGATTTGCGAAAAGTGAAAAGGGGTTTCAGGGAACTGAGAGAGGTTTTTTCCTCAGAATAAACAGATGCACAAAATCCTCTTTTAGTGTATACACATCTATCTCTATTGGAGAGATACAGAGTCGTAACCGCAGCCCTAGTTTTCGACAGTTTGGCCCATTTTCTATGGCAGAAAATTTCAAGAATTGGTTGTAACTGTTGTTATCTTTTAGATTAGAGAGGTTTTCAACCTCAATGCATATATGAGGCATATTTGTAGAAGAAGAAGAGGGAGAGAGGAGTAGCACTCTTGGGCTGCAGCACTTGTTTTCATGTTTAATAAAAGAGTGCAGAGCATTTTCGATCTATATCAGAGATTCTTGTGATTTTGTTTGCAGAGAATGTCTTATTGCTTCGTTTTCACATCAGTTCACTTGGTTGTATTTGCATTTTCTTCCCTATTTTTAACTGTGTTTGTAATGGAATTCATCTGTTTGTTAGATGCTCTGTTGCTGGACAGGTTATAGGTTGTTTCTTGCAGAGATATGAAGGTTCAGAATTCATCCTTGCTAGATGGTCTATCCCAACCATCGCTTTCCACTGATTTATGCTAGGAATTCACTCATTTCTAAGTGATCCTTGCATATTGATATGTTTTCTCTCTATTCTGCTGCCATAATTTTATAAATACTTCTCTCTGTAATCAACTTCTATCTCGCCTCTGTTCCATGGGTTTCCATTGCCGAAACACTCTTATTATTTTCTTGATCATTTGACTCCATGCCCAATGGAATACCTCCCGGTCCAAACCACCAACCCTAAAAAACCCAAAACTTTATGTTACCCATAGATCTTCCCACTATTAATCTTATTGAATATCCTATTGTGACATATTTTCAAGAGATACCTCTCAGGTTGGAAGGGGCAATTTCCAATCAAAAGTGGTTCGAGGTTATCTCAAAATTTACTTGCATGCAACCCAAGTCAAGTCCGAGTGACAAAATTTATTTCATTTAAAATGTGCTAAGGCTTGGCTCTATTACAACCTAGAACCAACTCTTGCGACAACATCTTCCATGCTCTGAAGTTAGAAGCCCCTTCTAACTTATTTTCTGATTTAATAGAGTAGATCATGACTACTTTAACTTGGTCAACCTTTGACTTTGACTTGGTCAACCTTTGAATTTGACTTGGTCAACCTTTGACTTTGACCAAAACTCAAACTTGGAGTCTTGCCTTGCTGAGAGTACCAGGAGATGTGCTAGGCTAGGACACACTAGGCCATCCAGGAATTAGGTCAAGCTCTTCACTTAAGGTGCCTTAACAAGAGGTTTAAGGTTTTGTTGTTGCAACAAAACTTTGACTGCAACTGCAACTCTAATTGAGAAAATACTCCCAATCTATCTTTCAGCGGTTAGACTGTCTGAAGATAGTGTGGCCCCATAACTTGTTATAAAATAAGTGTGCTCATTTCACCATAGAAAATATAGCAATATTTTCACCCAACCATGGGCACAAAGGCCACCCCCGAGCACCTTAACCTTGAAAGATAGAATAATTCTAGAAGAAAACCAATAGTCAACCAAGGTAGCGCACATTTCTCCAAGGCTAGCGCCCCAAGCAAGAATAACAAAATACCAAGCAGAAATTCCAAACCATAACCAAGATAAAGTCCAAGAAAAAACTGGAATTTCAGTTGCAGCAGCTGCAGTTACTAATCCATATGGATGTTGGTGGCCTCCCACCTATTCCAATAGGCTCATTTTGGCAATTTTCTAGTTTGGCATTTTTTTCCTAGTTTTCGAGTCCCTGACTTTCAAGGTCATTTTAAGGCCCTAAACAACGTTTTTAGGGCTCGCCACAGAAATACTATAAACAAAGTCATATTCTAAAAGCAACATGTGTATTCCTTGGATAGACCTTTCCAACGGGCTATTGTGCGCCTAAAACGGAGATCATATGCAAAAGTTACGACCACAGGAAGTTGATGTACTAACTTACCCAAACAGGGCCCACATGACTTTTGGTGCTTCATCTCCTAGGGTTAGGTTTTTGGATGTCTATGGTTTTTGACATTCCTTTTTATTGTAAAAAGGCCTTCAGATCCTCATTGTAATAATCTTCTTGCAAATGAGTGCAATCATCACATCTCTTCTCAGAGATAATCTGCCACCATTCTAGCAAGCTTGTTTTTCGTTGCATTTTACAGTTTCAGCTTATTTCCTTATTGAATAGAAACCAGTTTACTGTATATACGTTATTTTGTGTTAATCATATTTTGATAATAATCTGTATTCATTTCGCTCTACTCATAAAATATAGATCAGTGGTATCAGAGCGGTCTGCTCCTTGTCATTCTTAATGCATGTCCCCAACAAGGTCAGGGTACCAAGAATTGGGTCTCGAGCTAATTGTTTCTCTTGAGGAAAAAAAATCTTGCACACCCAAGCGACCTTTCATGGAGGGAGAAAATAAAGACAACGGGACAGGACATCCCTTCAAAATTTTACTTGAGGAAGCCCTCACGCAACAGAGGAACGAGATGATGGATAGTTTTGAGTAAATCCTTCGACATCTACCAATAGGCAACGCATCTTCCTCAAATGGAGGCGCCACCCCGTTCATGGTACAAATCAACTTCGATATTCCTATAATTGAAGGTTAGATACAAGAAAATGTTGTTGACAAATGGTTGAATCTACTAGAAGGGTATTTCTCTGTCCATAACTTCTCGAATATAGAAAAGATTACTTTTTTTCTCCTCAAAGTAGTTCCCCAAGTCAAATATTGGTGGAAAACTTTCTGTGAGAAGAAGGAAATAGAGGAACCCTCATTATTTATAGTCGCAGTCACCTCAAAATCCTTTCGGGATTCTATTAAGGAACAATACTACCACGTTGGAAGTTATGACGACTTGTACACAAAATAGAGGACACTGCTGCAGAAAATAGACCAAGCAGTGCCTGAGTTCACAAATATCTTCCATACCTTGCGCTCCAAGATGGGTATCAAGGATTCTGAGCGATATCTGGTGCTCAAGTATCACGGTGGTCTGCATAGATAAATCCAAAATGAAATAGAGTTTCTAGACATCTCATCCTTGGGCACGGCCTACCAATATTCTGTCAAAATTGAGCAAAAGCTCAAACAAAAGACGTGGCAATTTGGGCCTGGGAACCCCTCACAGCAAAATCTAGGAAAGGGTGGCCCCAACTTGCAGAACAGAGAACAGGGAAAAGATGGACCGCCTGAGGAAAACTAGTCCAGGACGCAAGTAAAGAAGGACATTGGAAAGACAAAGAAAGATACATGGAACTGGTGTGACTTCCATAAGATCCCCTAGCATAACATTGTTGATTGTCACTCAAAGCAGACACTGGTGGCTGAGGTGAAAGCCTCTGAATCATATGTGGGTTCTAACTCTGAGTCAAAAATAGAAATGGGGAGACGGATCATTGACGTAGAATCCAATGCTATCATTGCTACCACCAAGCTCCATCCCGGTGAAACAGAAGAGCCAGAGGAAGGCGAGCACCTTTTTCATTCACAGATGTGGGTGAAGGGTACCTCGCTGCACTTCATCATTGATAGAAATAGCCAGAAGAACCTCATCTCGACAAGTTTTTTCAAGTGACATGCCCTGCCGACTACGCTGCACCCGCAGCCCTACACCATCGAATGGCCCTGCCAAGGAAGCGACATTCACTTCAGCCAACAATGTACCCTATCATACGGCATCAAGCCCTTCAAAGACAAGGTATTTTTTGATGTTTCCCCTCTCAAAGTTTGTAATCTTCTTTTGGGCCAACCATATTTGTGGAAATGCCATGTTGTATGTGACTCTAGGCCTCGCAGTGTTATTATTACTTTAAACAAGAAATTGTACAGGATATCTGAGGTAGTCCCACCTTTTGCTATTTCCTTGATCTCTGCCAAGCAATGTAGGAAGGTCATCTCTCAACATGGGAAGTTCATCTTCTTCGTAATACGCTCTCAGAATGAGCGAAATATCACAGCCACATCCAAGGTCTCCACGGCCGACCTCTCTACACAACAGAAGCAAGTGGATAAGGTCGTGGAAGAATACTCAGATATCTTCTCCTCACCGACCGGGGTACCTCTGCACTGTCAGGTCAAACACCCCATCGATCTAAAACCCGATGCACCAATGCCCAATGGGCCAGTATACCATTCTCTCTGTTAGAGAATGAGGAGATCAAGTAGTAAATCCAAGAACTGCTCCATAAGGGGCACATCCATCCCAGCTCATCGCCTTGAGGGAGACCAATCATGTTGGTACAAAAGAAATATGGAACCTAGTGACTCTACATTGATTACTGGGCCCTGAATAAAATCACAGTCAGAAACCGGTACCCAATTCCCTGAATTGACGACCTCCTTGATCAGCTCACAAAGGCCAAATACTTTAGTAAGATTGATCTGAAGTCTGGCTATCACCAGGTCCCGATAGAACAAATAGATGTATGGAAGACCACCTTCAAGTTAAAGGAAGGTCTTTTTGAATGGTTGGTCATGCCCTTTGGTTTGACAAATGTTCCAGCCACTTTCATGAGGATGATTAACGATATCCTGAGACCATTCACCAATACTTTTGTAGTGGTTTATCTGGATGACATTCTCATTTACAGAAAGACTTGGGCAGAACACTTGCAGCATATTCAGTAGGTTTTGCACACCCTGCAGCAGCAAAATCTATATGCCAATTTTGAAAAATGTTCCTTCGGCATGGATAGGGTCCATTACCTAGGCTACATCATTGATCAGCATGGCATACATGTGGATCCAACCAAGATCCAAGTCATCTGTGACTAGCCAGCCCAAACCACACTCACTGAGCTTTGGAATTTCTTGGGCCTTGCCAATTTCTACCGCAGGTTCATGTTGGGATTTTCCCATATTGCATGGGCCCTCGGCCAAGTGACCATGGCTGGTGGTAAGGAGAAATTTTGTGGGGCCTATCCCAACAACAAGTGTTCGATGATTTGGAGCAGTGCTTATGCTCAGCACCAATACTTTTACTACCGGACCTGCAATAGCCCTTTGAGATTGAAACAAATGCTTTAGACTATGTTGTGGGCATTGTTCTCACTCAGCACGACCACCCTGTGGCCTCTCATAGTGAGACATTATCAAACACTCTCTGTAATTACACTACTTACAAAAAATAAATGTACTCCATTGTGCAAGTCTGCTGCCAGTGGAGACATTACATTATTGGGAAGGAGACTGTCATCCACACTGATCATAAGCCATTGTAGTTCATGCAGACACAAGGAAAATTGTAGAATGACCACCATAAGAAGTGGTCCACATACTTGCATAAATTCCACCTCAACATCAAGTATAAAACAAGAAGCATCAAATTTTTTGTTTATTTCTCAGCAAACCGCCAGTCGCGGCACTCACCATGGTGCTAGAATCTTGCAGCCATGAGACCTCTGGATGTCCCCAACTCTATGAGACAAACCCAGACTTCGCCACCACCTACCAAATGTTGTGTGCAAATGTTGTTGTCACTGATTTCCATAATCAGGATGGGATGTTGTGTTGTTTGGGCCATATCTATGTTCCATCAACTAAGTGAGCGAAGCTGATCTAGGAAGCCCACTATAATCGAGTGGCAGGACACTTTGGCATCGAAAAGATAGTGGCAATGTTGCAGAAAAAAATTTATTAGTTGAAACTTTGACAGGAGGTCAGCAAGTATATCATGTCCTGCACTGCCTCTGCTATTTCCAAACCGACCACTAAGAAATAGTTCTTGTACACCCCTCTGCCTACTCTTGACATTCCATGGGAATCCATCTCAATGGACTACATGTCGGGCCTCCCGTCCACCAAGTGGGGAAATGACTTTGTTTTTGTGGTTGTTGATCGCTTTTCTAAGATGTCGATTATGGCTGCCTACAAGAAGAGCATCACAACTTAGGCCAATGCCAAGCTCTTCTTTGAACGAGTCTGGGTACATTTTGGAATCCCACAAACCATTGTCTCATATTAGGACAGTTGATTTCTCAGCACATTTTGGTCGATCCTCTGGTCACTGCTAGACACCAATCTCACCAAATCCACGGCCTTTAACCCCCAGAAAAATGGCCAAACTGAGGTCCTAAATAGAATGATCATGCATATCCTCCGCATGTATAGTTCCAAGCACCCTCTCACATTGGATGGGAGTCTTCCCTATGTCCAGCATAGCTACAACTGAGCCTTGCATAGCTCAACCGGACACAGCCCCTTTCAGGTGGGGTTGGGATTCCAACCATTGGGTCCCATAGATGTTGCACTACCCCTTGCAGTCACCTTAGTCGAAAAATCTCCTTCTCCAAATGAAGCTGACAAAGAAACCCAGTTCATTGAGTGGATCCAACACATATACCAATAGGTTCAGGATATCCTACAGAAGTATAATGACAAGTACAAGTAGCTCCATGATCAACACCGGGTGCCACATAAGTTTCAGGTGGGCGAAAAAGTTTGTTTTCACTTGCATAAAGAGTGCCTTACAGGACCCCATCGGAAGCTTCGCCCATTCTGTTATGGGTCATAAACCATCACCAAGGCTATGTGTAATACCCCAAGGACAAGCCCCAGTTGTAAGATGAGTTGTAAACATGTTTTGTAGGCTGGAAAGCCGAGCAATTATAAGTTGGTAGGCTTATGTGTTAGTACGCCAGAGAGCCTAGGTGTTAAATTCCAGGACCCTATTTTGCACATGTAAATATTCATATTATTTATATAAAAACATTGCTACGTGTAGACCGATCATGAAGAAAGAGTGATGGGGGACTAAGCTCCACTAGGCTGGGTAAGGGAGAGGGGGTTGAGAGGTTGGAAAGAGGAGCTAATTCTAGGGGCTTAAGTCCAAGAGAATAATAAATTATTATTATTCCAAAAGTTCTTGAGTGGGATATGTTTTTATCCTAAGTCCCTGGGAAAGGGAACGAATGCTAAATGGAGTGCATGCAGCTCCAGGAAGACAAGTGTCGACCTAGGCGCATGCAGATAAAGATGAAGAGTCAGCTCATGTTGGGGGTTCACTCCCCATTATTCCATCATCCATCTACCTATTTTGGCCTCTGTGGACGACCTCTTCACCTTCACTCATCTTTGAAATCACAGACTGGGTAAAAGCTGACCTATGTGTTTTCCTGTGAACCCAGTCTACCTGCACTTGGCCAAATCCAATTTCATACCTTAACCATTTTGGGTTGTTGCCTTCTGTTTTCCTGAGCCATATTGAACCATTGCTAATGTCATCACCTTGTTAGAACTGAGTCAAAGAGTGGTCAAATAAGCAGTTTGTCAGGCCTGTGAGCAACACTCTCTCCAGTTGAGAGAGGTGGTTGTGGATTGAAGAAGGAGGTTGCCAGGCCTATGAGAAACTCTCTCCAGGTGAGAGAGTGTGCTAAGGAGGTGAGTCTCCTGGAAGGAGTTGCGTAGCCGCTACAGATCTCTGAGAATTCTGGTCCAGCCTGTTGCTGAAGCCTAAGGTAAGTTAGGTGGAGCAACCGATGGACTGTGTGATAGTGAAGGTGTATACTCTTGGGTTGGGACAGGCATGTGGGGAATGAGAGTCTGTGAGCAGTGGGAATAAGTGGATCCTATGAGAGAATGCTTCCTCTTAAACTATGTGACTTTCCTATTGACCTTGCTTAGCCTAGGAATCCCTTTCCAGTGGATTTTAGCCCCAGCTCGGGGGTGACCCACTGTTGAGAGTGATGAGGAGTGTGTTCTAAGGATGGGAGGTTCGTGGAAGGTCTGCACGCATTTGGTGGTTTTACTCCAGTTAAAATATAAGTATCATTTCCATGCTTAATTATTTATGTTATGCATGTATGTGATTCTTGAATGTTATCATGTATTCCATTGCATGTTTGAATTACTGTAATTCCATTTGAATCTGTATGGTAGTAGTAACTCTGTGTTAATTGTTTTAAATTCATATAAATGCATGTTATATAGATATGTATGTCAGAGCTAGTTTGTAGAAGATAGGGTATTTTGCAATGGTGTTGCCCGGCCTATTGGTGGTTGGGGACGTTACAGATTGGTATCAAAGATAGTGGAGCTAATTGAAGCATCTGATTAGTGGCATTACCTGGCCTGTTGGTGGCTGGGAACGTTACAGATTAGTATCAGAGCCAAGGTTTCAACACTGAGCCTGGATGGGCCATGTTAGTGGAATTTGAAGCAAAATTTTCAAAAAATAATTGTTGTCGAAATGGGAAAAATTCAATTTCAGAGCCAAGGTTTCAACACTGAACCTGGATGGGCCTGATAAGTGGTCATGAGAACTAAGGTTTCAGGTGGAAATTGTGTCAAGAGGAACCAATTTCGAACCTCGGAGCATTATTGAGTGCCAAGAAGTTACCTTGGTCGTGTTGCGAAGCTCAGGAGGTGTAGCGGTATTATAAAACCATGATAGACGTGGTATTGAGTCGCAGAGTAATGTGGGCCTTAGGATCTGTTCGGGAGAAGGATAATCCTTCACGACCGTCAGATCTGGTAATGTTGTGAGGTAGTTAGTCGTGATTTCCTTTGGAAATCCGTGGAGTAACAAAGTCCGCCTGTACCATGAATCTGAGGAAAGGAGCTCGACCGTAATATCAAGTAAAAGAGCATATCATAACTTCAGAATTCGATGATAGGAAGAAGTGGGATGTGTTGATGCACAAACTTCCAAAACCTGAAGTTCCAAAGAAAAAGAGAAAATCGTAATTTTAGATTTCGGGAGAATTAATGTATGTTGAGGGGAGAACTTCTGAAGTATGAAGTTTCGAAGAGAAAGAGTAGATGTGATGGGGCCGAATGGCATCACCAGGAGTGACATGGACCTTTCTATGCATGCCACATGCCACCACCTAAGTTGGTGACATCTGTACTATGTGGACCCGGAGGGTAAAGAACTGCGAAAATTCAAAATTCGGGAGATTGGAAGGAAGCAAGCATGAAAACATCTGGAACCTGAAGCTCCAAAGCTTCGAAGTTCTGAAGTTCCAAAGATCCAAAGCTTTGAAGTTCTGAAGTTCCAAATATCTAAAGCTTCGAAGTCCCAAAGCTCCGATGACAGAAGTTCCACAGTGGGTATCAATCATTGGATGTCGAGTAGTCGTGGATTATTGATCCACCCTATTTCGTGAGTTTGTTAGTTCGGAACTCTGAGAGTTTGTTGTATTGTGTTTGGGAGACTCCCGAAGTCGTAGGCCCGAAGTCTCGAGTAAGAACCTATCGATAAAGCGCTTGGCCTCGACCCATGGTCGCATGGTTTCGGGGCTAAGAGAAAGGGGCTAGTGCTTGAAAATTGTTGGAGAAAAGAGAAAAACTCATAAAGAAGAGATATGCGAGGATTCTTGATTGAGCGATAATCACAAAGAATGAAATATGAACGTTTTCTTGAACCAGACTGGTTTATGAATACTGGTTTTGTTAAGGATTGATGGCCTGACAAATTTTGGTTGACTGCACATTGTGTTTGCAGAGTCAACGATTGTTGGAACTGAACTGAATTTCCACTTAGTGCAGAGCAATGTAGGAGGTATAGAACGCTTCCAACTCAAAGAATGAAGCTAGAGGAATGGATGTTCATTTGGGCATTGAAGGATGGAACTCCAATGGCCATGGATAAGAGATAGATAAGGAAGGAAACATGATGAAAATCATTGAAAGATTGCATAAAGATGTTAAGGCTCACCAAGCAAATAACAAAAAGCTCATGAAATCCAGGAACCAACAGGGAGAATTCAACCTAAAGTTTATGCAGAGTCTGGAAAGGATAGAAAGGAAATTAGATAAGGAGAGTGACTCCAGTAAATTAGGAAGTCGCAGGTCCTCTGATGAGAAGATAAAATAAAGGATTGTTGACAGACACCATCATCACTCCCAAGGACACTCCAAGAGGAGGGCACATAGTAGTTCAAGCCCATCCCCTACTAGAAAGCACAGGAGATCTGGAGTGGATGAACTGAAGGGTGAAATGAACAAGATTAAGCCTCCTACATTTGATGGAGAGCACAAGAAGGAGGAAGATGTCGAGACATGGCTTCTTGGCATGAGGAAATATTTCCAACTGTAGAATTATTCCTCTCATGCAGAAGGAAGAATTGCAATGTATCAACTGGAAGGAAAGGCATCCATGTGGTGGGATCAACTTGTGCAGGTGCAACACATTAAAGAGAAAAATGTTACTTGGATGGAATTCAAGAAGTATTTCGAAAAGAAATACTTGACTAAGATATATTATTACAGAAAGATGAAAGAGTTCTTCAAACTTAAGCTAGGTAGAATGACCATTAATGAATGTGAACAAAGGTTTTTGGAATTGATGAAGTACGTTCCTTTCATCAAAGATGAGACTGTCAAAATTCAAAGGTATCAGAGTGGACTGCCATATTCCATCGGTGACAAAATCTAGTATGATGATCCTAAAACTATGGAAGAAACTATAAGAAGAGAAAAATGCTTATCTGAGAAGCAAAGTGAAAATCCCACTTTCCAAAAGGCTTGGGAAAATAAGAAGAAATTCAAGATGGATCAAAGAAAGAAGGGAACTAAGCCACCTTTTTTCAAAAATAGTCCTCAAGAAAAGCCATCTTTTAGAGATCCCAAGAAGGCTAAAGCAGGTGGACAAATGCCAAGAAAACCACCTATGGAATGTTGGGGTTGTAAAGGGAATCATAGGTACAAAGATTGCCCCACCGAAGTGACAAAGTGAGAGTTGTCCACAATGTTCAACAGGCAGAAACATTGGAAGATATGGGCAGTAGAATACCGAGGATCTATGTATCCCTGGACAACAAGCAAGTGGAATATCAGTCACATATGATTGAAATTGAAGGTATGATCAACAACCATGCCTTTACTATTCTAATTGATCAGGAGCTAGTCATAGTTATATAGATCTTAGAATGGTGGAAAGTTTTCATTTATCCAGAAGCAAGCATGGAAAATCTTGATTAGTATTGTTGGCTACAAGAGCCAAGAGAAAGGTTGTTGAGTTGGTTAAGTCTTGTCTAGTGGACATGAATGGACTGAGCACAAGGGATGAATTGAACATCTTACCTTTAGGCTTCTATGACTGTCTAATTGGGATGGATTGGTTGGACCAGCACCATTCCATCTTATATTGTCGTAAAAAGGCATTCACTTGCCTGGATGAGGAAGGGAATTAGAGAACAGTCCAAGGAATTCCCAGAGTCGTTGTTGTTAGAGAAATCTCAGCAATGCAGTTGAAGAAGTGCTACAAGAAAGGATGCCAATTATTTGCAGCTCATATGGATGAAGCAACTAAGGATAAGGTGTCAAATATTGAAGACCATCCATTATTAAAGATTTTGAAGATGTATTCCAGGAGGTACCCGGACTACCCCCGAAGAGAGATTGATTTCTCTATAAACCTAATTCCTGGAGCAACTCCAGTGTCGAAAACTCCTTACATAATGAGTACACCAGAGCTGAAAGAACTGCAATTGCAGCTTAAAGAGATTCTGAAGAAGGGTTATATATGCCCAAGTGTGTCACCTTGGGGTGCCCCAGTCCTATTCATAAAGAAGAAATACAGGACGTTGAGATTGTGCATCGATTTCAGACAATTGAACAAAGTGACTATTAAGAACAAGTATCCTTTGCCAAGGATCGATGATATCTTTGATCAGTTAAAGGATGCTAAGATATTTTCAAAAATAGATCTCAAGTTGGGATACCACCAGGTAAGGATCAAGGATGAATACATCAGCAAGACCGCCTTCAGAACAAGGTATGGTCATTATGAATTCACAGTGGTGCCCTTTGGGTTGTCAAATGCACCCGTTGTTTTCATGTGCCTAATGAATGGTGTATTAAGAGAATATCTAGACAAGTTTTTCATAGTCTTTTTGGATGACATTTTGGTGTATTCCAAGTCAGAGGAAGAGCATGAAAATCATCTAGGGATGGTGTTGAAAGCGCTAAGAGAGCACCAACTGTATGCCAAATTGAGAAAGTGCTCATTTTATAAAAAGCAGATCCATTATTTGGGGCATATCATTTCAAAAGATGGGATAGTTGTGGATCCTGAAAAGGTAGAGGCCATTAGAGAATGGTCAGTGCCAAAGAATGTGTCAGAGGTGAGATCCTTTATGGTTCTAGCTACCTATTACAGAAGGTTCATTGCAGGATTCTCAAGGTTAGCTCACCCCATCACTTCCTTGCAAAGGAAGGAGAAGAAATTTCAATGGACAGAAGAATGTGAGAGAAGCTTCCAGCAATTGAATCATATGTTAACCAGTGCCCCAATGTTGAGGATTGTAGGTCCAAAGGAATATTTGGTAGTGTGTACAGATGCATGCAAAGAAGGACTAGGGGAGTCCTCAGTCAGAATGGATTTGTAATATGTTATGAGTCCAGAAAATTGAAAGAGCATGAAAAGAACTATGCAACTCATGATTTAGAGTTGGCAACCATTGTTCATGCTCTAAAGAAGTGGATACATTACCTCATGGGGAGAAGGTTCAAACTAATGACAGACCATAATGGTCTAAAGTACTTGTTTGATCATCCAACCTTAAATGCTAGGAAAAGTAGGTGGTTGGATTTTCTTTGTGAGTATGACTTTGATACTAAGCCTATCAAAGGAAAGTAAAACAAAGTGGTTGATGCATTCAGCAGAAGAGTGCATGAACTGTTGGACACACCTACCACACTTAGAGGGGGGGGGTGAATGAGTGTGGGGCTCTTTTTCCCAAAACTTCCCTCTTGCACAAAAAATCATCAATTAGCNCTTCAATGGAACATATCCACCGATGGTTGCCTTCCAACTAGCTGCTCCCATTGTCTTCAAATACACTCTCATATCTATTCTCCAAGTAGAATAGTTTTCCTCATCAAGGATTGGAACTTCATCATTCATTTGTGTGTCTATGGATCTCCTTCAAGCTTGTTAAGGCTTGTAGTGAAGGCCTGCTCTGATACCAATTGTTGGATACACCTATCACACTTAGAGGGGGGGTGAATGAGTGTGGGGCTCTTTTTCCCAAAACTTCCCTCTTGCACAAAAAATCATCAATTAGCATTCAACATTTATTCATTACCCATTGTTGTCATTTATAACCAATTAGATGTGAGCACATATCAGCAACATATATCAGCAAAATATCATCAACAAGTCATCACCACAATGAACACAAAGAACACAAGATGTAT
>JASDQU011404563.1:35596-47731 GCA_032191745.1 Picea mariana
TCTTATCAATTGATCAGATAACATTAGTACTTATTGCCTTTGCACAGAATTTTTGTTCTATGCCTGCACCACTAAGCATACTTCTTGCATTTTCCACCATCGTCCTATTCAACCTTTCTACAACACAATTCTATCAAGGTGTGTATGAAGTTGTATTTTGTCATGTTATTCCACACTACTTACAGAACTGCTCAAAATATTTCCCATGGAACTCTCCTCCATTATCTGCCCTTGACACTTTTAATTTCTGCTCGATTTGGTTTTCTACAAGAGCTTTAAACTCTTTGAATTTATTGAAAACCTCAAATTTTTTCTCCATGAAATACAACCATGTTTTTCCTGAAGAAATAATCTATGAACGAGACATAGTCCAAAGATCCTCATAGTGATGGAACAACTACAGGTCCAAACACAACACTGGGTACCATCTCCAAGATCCCTTTTTCTTTTGTAGCACCAAATCGGAATCTCACCCACTTTATTTTACCATCTACAAATTGTTCATAGAAATCAAAATCTAAAGAATGGTTAGGCATACCTTCCACCATACCTTTACTATGCAAAGCACAATGGTCCTTAGTCTAATATGTCCCATTCTATGATGCCAAAGCATTGTCTTCTCTATAGGAAGAGTAGGAGTTCTATCAGTTTCAATCTTATGAACAATGATACTATTACACCCATTAGCGTATTACTTCCCAACAGCTTGTAGAGAGTTTCAATTCGAACTCCCCTCAACAACACCATCACTTCTCAAACCATCTTGCATGTATCCTTTTCAAGTATAGTTTGCACACCCGCATCACTCATGTTACTCAGATATCAAGTTTTGAGCCAAACTTGGAATATGCAAAACACTAGTTCGGGGTTTAACCCTTCCATCTTTAGGAAACAACCAAACCCTTCCACATCCTGCAATTTTGGCCATTGAGTCATCTCCCAATAAAACATCACCTCCATTATACTTTTCCTATTCACAAAACCACACCTTGTGACGAATCGTGAAAAGACACTTGAGTTGACCAGGCATGCATCATGATCTAAGTGTGTACTTATCGATGCCAAGTACACATCCCCTCTTAAGGAGGCCTTCCCTTCTGTGAAAGGAGCATCATCAAATCCATTGGTTTTATCAACATTTTTTATCTACAATTTTTCTTATAAACCCTAGTTTTACCTCAATTCCAACATTTTCTTATAGATTGTCCTAGATATTTAGGACTATGCCCTAAAGACTTATTTTTATTTCTATCTTCAAGGAAGCCTTCTCACAAACAAAGCATCCTTGGTTTGACTATTCATGGTTTTTCACCTCAATTCTTTTGATAATAAGGATGTAATCACATTGTCAAACTTTACTATGGATGCACTACTCCCAATAGCTACAACTAGGCTATCCCATGAATCTAGCAAAGAACACGGTAGATTAATCAACTTATCTTCTTTGGAAATCTTAATATCAACAAACAACAACTGACTTGCCACAATGTTAAAGGCATTGAGATGCTCTATCATGGAGTCGTCGCCATTCATCCTCAATAGGTACAACTTCTTTCGAAGGAAAAGTTTGTTTATCAAGGACCTAGACCCTAACTTATCGCATAACGCCTTGGTTACAACTTCTCCCAAGACATTTAGTAACACTGAATCAGAAAGGCATAATCAAATTGTACTCTTTGCCTTCCTATCCAACTTTGTCAAGTATGCCACCACTATACCCATAGGTGCAATACCAAAATCAGCAATAGCCCACTATTCTTTGTCTACAAGAAGGTCCTCCCTCTTGGGTTTCCATAGCTCAAAGCTCTGATCTTTAAATTTCTCAATCTCTATTCTGGAATTCCTCACCATTATCTTCCACACAAGAATCACTGTCATACAACTCCTACTAAAACCAAAGTTATCACAAACAAATACATCCCCTTAAGCCAATAACCTCGCTATGATACTAAATGTGAGTTTTAAACCTTTGCAAGTGGAGCAATGCATACAAATTATTAAGAAAACTAAAAGATAAACAATGGCACACACAATACACAAAGATTTATCATGGAAACCCTTAACTAGGAAAGCCAACTTAACTTAGAGCCACACCTCCATATTCTTTGGTGTATTAACATAATCATTCACAATACAACATTTAGGTATTTTGCAGCATCCAAAATCCTAATCCACTAACTCAAATTAGATTACAACCCTAATCCCTTAATCGAGATTAGACTACAATGGACCAAAAAAGCACAAAATCAAAAGAGCAAAAAGCAACCCAAAAGCCTAGCTAATGCTTGTGGATGAGTGCACAATCCACATGATATAGCTAACGCTTTAGGCATAAATGTGGTCTACATGCAAAGAATATAACATATCTCCAACATTTTTGGCAACAAAAGGGTGTTGAAATTCACCCATGATAGTTTGTGGTAATGGAGGGTGTTACCACACAATCTCATACCCAAAGATGAGAAGTCCTAACACCTAGATGGAGACATATGAAATTAGGAGGTTGGTCATTGTCACCTCACCAACACTTCGCACTTTAAACAAAGTTGTACCTAAGTCAAGGGGGGCTTCCCTGTGGTTGCTAGGCTCACTTTGTGTGGTATGGAATGGGAGTGAAAGAAGCATAACAACAAATACAACAAAAGGAAATAGGAAAGTTGTAAAAAAGATGGGCTTGGAGATGAAAGATGGAACGGGAAATCAAATGCCTTATTACTTGGGCTATGGAGTCATAACTGCAATCTATGAGGGTGCGCTACTAAGGATTAGTAAGTAAGGGATAATAAGGTGTAGAAAGGATAGTGCCCCACAAAGAATCTCCGCAATCCAAACTAAAGGGAGGAATTGTTAAACATTCACTCACTATATAAGATCTAAGGTTTTAAACTTCTTCTCTCCAAGGCAAGGCGCAAGATTTCACTCACAATAGGAGGTTTAATACTTTAACTCCCCCCCTCAAGAGAAGATACTCCCAACTTCATCTTTTGTCAATGTAACCTACAATCAAACATACTAGAGATGAATCTAGAACAATTCTACCACACATATAAGATTGTACAAAAACAACAACATAATTTACATAGCAAGTACCTTCAATTCCTTGCTTGGAGCTAGCATGTTCACAAGTTCTCCCATTAATCCTCTATTCCAATCCAAGTACAAAATGGATAGAGCAAACCTTTATAAAGGTTTTAGCTCAACTCTCCTCTACAATAAAATATAATTTTTCTAAGAAAATATTAAAATAATTATAATAACTAATTGAGGGATAATTAGGTCAAGAGCCCATAGAAAAATGCTTGGAAACAATTTTCTATATGATTATAGTTGTACATATCACCTTCCTCCATCCCTATCTTCATGCCAAGCTAAAATTTGGATGACATTTGTTCTTCTCATGTGCAAGGCACTCTCCAACAAACAAATTCCCCCAAAATATCAATAAAATACTTGCTCAATGAAGTAGGGCGAATTTCCAGAAGGTGTGCATGAATGCCAATTGTAAAGCTCCATCATGAGGGTGCTCTCATAGAAATAACCACCTCCAAATAATAATATTAGTTGAGTGCATCTTCTAGAAGTCTTTTGACCAAGAAATAATATAAAATTCATTCATGAACTAGTGCCCCTTTGTTTCTTGTGCTTTAGTCCACTTTGACTTGGCTTTAATCAATAAAATATTTCCTCCACTAATGTGCCCTAGGAAGGAGTGCCTTATGTCCACTTAACAACCTCATTCACAATAAAATATTCAGCATGCATGTGCCCTTGAAGAGAGATGAGTGGCCCCTTGAAATGTGCATTTGTGTCCGCTTTGACCATGTCAACCTTGAAGTTCTCACCCTAGAAGATGCACCCTTGTCACTTGTGCAAATGGATCTTCATCAAATCCATGAGATCTCTTCGAAATGTGTGCAAATGGGCACCCTTTGTCCAACTCAAGCCATCACTAGTCACTTCACATGTGTGCAAGGTGTGAACAAGGTTATGCAAGAAGTGGATATGTCCTCATAGTGGAGTGCACCACCTAGGGATGTGTGCATGAGTGGATAAGGTGGATGAGGTGGAGGGTCAAAAACCCTATGGTGCATGGGTAATAGTCTTCCCTAATCAACTCAAGGCTTAACTAACTCCTCAAACCTCGTGCCAAAGGATAAGGTTAAAGAATGAATGAGCTTGGCATGAGAAAAAGGCTAAATTGAGACTAGGGCGAATTGGCTTTTTTTTTTGTGTTTTGCCTCTACATATGTGCCAAACAGGGAGTGCCTAGTCTCATGTATATCCAATGGACTTTAAGTTACAACACCTAGTGACCAAATAGCAAGTGAAACTTACGGAAAAGGCCTCAATGAAGTGCTAATAGGCCAATACTTAGGCACTCAACCTAAGGTTTAGGAATTAAATCAAAATATCATGAACTACTTAGTTGTGTCTACACTGGAAAAAATAGAAATATGAGAATTGAGGGGTTAATAAGGCATAAAACTTAGGGAATCATAGGAAAAATGTACCATGTGCCTTCTAGGAGATTGGGTAAAGTGAAATGCAAGATAATTATGGGTTTTACCTAGGTGAAAGCTTAGGATGTGATGTGATATATAAATCACCTAGGCAAAATGATGAAGGGTGGTGAAAATGTATGTGTGAAGTGGATTTCACCTAGGCAAAATTAATAATATGCTTGCAAGAGACAAATAGCCTAGGTAAAATTATGGAAATGACATGGAGCATGAATGAAACTAGGTAAGTACATCACCATGTTAGAGGACACTCATGATCTAACCATGCAACACAAGTGAAAGTGACTAGGATGTGACCATGCGATCACCGTGATGAAGAAAAGGTGCACCACTAAATCAACCTCTACCAAAATCCCAACCTTTTGAAGGCTAGAATCATCCCATTAACTAAGAGAATCATTATGGAAGATCATCACATGAAGAAATACTCGCAAGCAAAAATAAGTGTGTGTATATGTCCCTTTAACACTCTTCTAGGTTACCCCTGAAATATGTATTTACCACTCGTGTGAACATGAAGGGTAGCAGAGGGAAGATGACAGATTCACAACAAGTACTCATTATGCGGGAGTGTTGAAGATATAACCCTATTTATTGATGGACGAACAAGTGGACGTATGAAACTGATGCAGCAGATACATGTATGGTGCATATCCTTTAGCACTCTCTATCCCCTCTGAATGAGCACTGAAACAATCAATGTCACGTTATAAATGTAGTCTTTGAATGGTTTTTGACACATTGGAATATATTGAAGGCTTGACAATGGTATTTTAACCCCATTGGGGGGGTTTTCTCCCCTCTAATCTCAATTTTCGTCTTCTATGCATTTTGTCCATTGATTTGCTTGTTGGTCTACAATGCTTTGAATTTGTAGGGCTAAATCCGACATATGTTACTACATGTTCCTGCATTTGTGTTTCTTTAACAGATATATCTTTGGACCTTGTTATGTACGAAAATCCTAAGCGAACCTTGAGAGTCTCGAAACATTAAATGAAAACAACCACGTATTTCATAAAAGATAAGGCATCTAAAGATGAAATGTTGTGATTTAGTTTCCTGCATACACAGTTTGCAAGTGTGATGTGCTCCCTTTGAAGCTGATAATTTCTCTCTATGCATCTCTGAGAGGAACAAATTTGGAGTTGGGCTAGAGGAACTCTCAAGCTACAAGGTAGTTGCAATCTATTATATCAAGGAGCACACATTGAATACATACTAACATTCATATATTCCATTACATGTTTATGACTTTAAGTTAGGAAGGGAATATCTATCCTTCCTTCTCAACACCAACACCTCATGCCCATGTTCTCCCACTACCTCCACCTAACTCTGGGCCTATCCCCAACCTCCTCCTAAGTTTCTCTCCACCATGCATGCATGAAAGTCTCATACCAAATGAAGGCAATAGATGAGACCTCCTCATGTTCAAGACCTTAAGTTGCTTTTTGAAGTATACTAAGAGAAGAAAATAGTTTTGAGGAACAAGTTGCTCAACCAAAAGGAGAGCTACCGAGCAAGAGAAAATATAGCATAACATAGTATTAAGCATAAAGTATTTCAAGACCTTGAAGGGTCAAGCCAAAAGAAAAGATATAGCATAGCATAGTATGGGCATTATTTCAAGCCAATGTTACCAAACCATACCAATGATCGAACCAATGGAACCCAAAAAGCATCAAACCGAAACCAGATTGAAACCAGTATATAACCAAAAACAAAAATCAATCGACCGAAAAGTACATAAAATATTTAAATTTCGATTTAAACGCACACACAGAGTCATGTACATCCTATGTGAACACAAACCATTTGACACAAACATACAAAGTTTTCTCATGTATACAACAAGGGTCACACAACCAAAATAGTACCAAGTGCTATCCATATTTGAACCAAAATACATAAACAAAGATGATATTTCGAGGGTTCTTGACTTCTAGGGACCATTGCACAATTTCCACTAATTCCCCATGGTATAAATGAGTCAATCCTCACTCCACAATAGCTCAGTTAATGGCGATGAAAAGACCAGATTTTATTGTTTTCTTTTAAATTTTTGGGGAGTTTAGTGGCCGCATGTGATAGCTATACAGTGCAGTACAAAACCAGTTGGTTCCATAGGGTTAGTTCAAGCAAATAAAGCTAGTTTCATACAATCGATTTAGGAAAATATACAAAATAGGCCATTTCCAATTTGAGGCCATAATTTGGACCAAAAACCCTCCAAAACCGATTGAAACAATTGGTTTTGACAAAATCGATTTGGTTTCGATAACATTGTTTCAAGCAAGATAGGCGTAAGACAATAAAGGTAAGTTGCAGGAAACGCCCCCCCCCCCTGTTTCTTGCCACGAAACGGTACGGAACTCCGAAACGGGTACGATACGACCGAGAAACGTCGTCGACCGTACCGTACGATGTTTCTCGATTTGGAAACATCGTACGATATGACTGACGACATTTCTCAACCGTACCGTGCCCGTACGGCTGGGTTTCGACGGATTTCACAATTAAATTAGGGGAAAAAAGGGGGTCGTGGGGCCCCCAAACTGCTAGTTAGTTTTAGTAAAGGATTTTTTTACCTTCTCCAAAGAGAATAAAGATGGTTTTCTGTCTTTCTATTTTAATTAAAAAAAGAAACTTCTAGATGCAAACAAAAACCCTAAATCTCCTTCCTTTGCTATAAGAAACCACTTGCTTCTCTCATTCCTCACACTTTCATTAGCAAGAGGAGCTTCCTACCGCAGCAAGAAGGAGAATGTGTGTGGTTTTAGTGAGCAGATTTCTTTTCTATTTGGTGAGTAGATTTATTTTATGTTTGCTTAGCAAGTCAGCAGATTTTTTTTGTTCTCTTGGTTTGCAATATACAAATTCATGTTTTGTTTGGTGAACAGATTTTCTTCTTTTCTTGCAGCATTCATGGCTTCTCAAAGTGTTGTTTCATCTACTCCTAGAGCTGCTGAAGTAAGCAGGCAACAGGAATACTATCCTCTTTGGAGGCATGTTACCAAGGTCAAGGCTATGGGTGTCGGTGGAGGTTCACGGGAATGGAAGTGCAATTTATGCAAGAAGGATAAGACCTTAAATGGCTCTTACACAAGAGTCAAGGCTCACATTTTGCATGAAGGGAAGGGTATTGAAGGTTGTCCACATACTCTTGATCTGCAGGTGAGGGATAGATTCCATAAAGAGCATGATGATGCCCAAAAAATTAAGGATAATAGAGCAAAGATTGTTATGCATGGCAGTAGCAAGCATCATCCTTCCTTGGGTGTTAGCAATGAGCTAAGGATTGTTCATGAAGCAAGGAAGAGGAGGGCGCTAGAGGTAAAAAACGAGATATCCAAAGGCCCTGGAGGAAGAGGTGCAGCTTCAGATAGCAGATTGATGAAGATGTTCAACAACCATAAGAGAGAAGAAACAGAGTCAAGAGTGGCAAGGGCCATATTTGCATGTGGCATCCCATTTAATGTGGTTCGGTCCCCCCATTGGAAGGATATGGTGAAGGCAATTAACGAGGCTCCTCAAGGTTTCAAGGGGCCAAACTATGAAAAACTCAAAACAGTGTTGCTGCAGAAAGAGAGGTCATTGATTCATGATATTCTCAAACCAGTTCGCAACTCATGGACCAGCATAAGGGTTTCCATTATCTATGATGGATGGACTGATACAAAGCGAAGGCCCTTGGTCAATGTTATTGCATCATCACCAACAGGAGAAATGTTTTTAAGAGCAGAAGATTGTTTTGGCGAGGTAAAATATAGCAAATTTATTGCTGATATTTTAATTTCTGCTATTGAACGAGTAGGGCCAGCAAATGTGGTGCAAGTTATCACAGATAATGCACCCGTTTGCAAAGTTGCAGGCTTGATTGTTGAGAGTAGATATCATCATATTTTTTGGACTCCTTGCATTGTCCATAATTTAAATCTCATTTTAGAAAAGATTGAGAAAAAAATTGAATGGATTAAGGAGGTCACAGAGCAAGCTAGGGAGATCATTAAATTCCTCACCAACCACCACCAGTCTCAAGCAATGTATCGAGAATACTCCAAATTGGAGTTGCTCAAAGTTGTTGAGACAAGATATGCCTCAAACTTCATCATGTTGCGCTGCTTTGTTGAGGTCAAAAGTGCATTGATGAGTATGGTGGTGGGTGTGACTTGGGCTGGGTGGAGACAGTCAAATTCAGAGAGAGGAAGTATGGTGCGGAGGGTGTTGATTGATGAGGATTGGTGGAGCAAGGTAGAATTCTTGCTCAAGTTTACTTCACCAGCATTTGAGCTTCTCCGAGATGCAGACACAGACAAACCTTTCTTGGGAGAGATTTATGATGGCATGGATACCATGGTTGAGAAAACCGTGGAAATTATTACACAGGAGGCTCCCACTCTGCTTTTTGTCGAGGTTGATTTTGTTGAGCATGCGAGGTCCATCATTGTTACTAGGTGGAAAGGATTTAACACTCCATTGCATACTTTGGCACATGCTCTAAATCCCAAATTTTATGATGAGGAGTTCATTGCTCTAAGCAATGGGAAGAGGAAGGCCCCACATAAGGACAAGGAGGTGGCCACAGGAGTGAAAAAAGCCTTCCAAAGGTTGTTTCCATCTTCTCACCAAATCGAGGTGAGGGAGGAATTTGCTTGTCTTGCTGCTGGAAACAGCAAAACAACTAGAAACTTTGCCCACATTTGTAGAAAATAGCTAGCAAGTTGAGAAAGGAGAAGAAAATTGGTCTTTTTCAAAGAAAGCGAATTTCCTGGGCCTTTCAATTTTACTTCAGTATAAATTCATAGTTCAACAAATATTTGAATGATCTAGGTTAACATTTAATATGTCTACAATGTATCAATCCAATAATCTATTTACATCAATAAAAGTTGAAGAACTAAATCAGGTTGTTGGGAATCAACCAACATTGCAGAGGACAATTGAGCTGGAGACTGCAACTTCTGAAATCCTACATTCAAATCAGGTGATAGAGAGGGTGACAAATCTTGCTTAGGAAAAAATCGTTAAGGTAAAACCTGCCACAAGTGATTACTTGACTTCGACAATCCAGCTCCCACAAGGTTCTGAACATGGAAAGGGACGATTCAACTCCCACAAGATTCAATACATGGGAAGCAGACAATTATGGGATACTGTTTATGGGAAGCAAAAATTTTACTTCAGCCCCGGGATTGATCAATTGGTCCTGAAATTGTTGTATTGTTAGATACCTATGTAGAGTTCTAAGGATGGAATCGACTAAACTCATAAACTATGATAGTGCCTAATGGGATATGTCCAATGGTATTTCTTGTGGCATAAAAACAAACAAGGGTGGAAAAGGAGTTTAATAATTACTAATGGTGTTGAATATAGATCAGATTTTCATCTCAGGTCTTAGGATGCTTCTAATTGTAACCCTTCAAAAGCTACACCAAAGTCCTGTTGACTACTTATGTTTGTCCATCTGTCTATGGATGGAATGTTGTAGATCTCTTCAACTTAGTGTCCACTTCTCCCAAAGTGTAGTCCAAAAGGCACCAAGAAATCTGGTATCCTTGTCTGAGATGATCCTCCTTGTTATCCCAAAATGCACCCAGACCTATTCAAAGAACATGTTTGTTGCATCTTGTCCTTTGATGGTGTTTTTACAAGGCATAAGAATGCACATCTTGTTGAACCTATCAACTACAACAAATAAATACTCATGTCCCTTCCTAGTTGTTGGTAAACCTCCCACAAAATCCATGGAAATGCTTTCCCAAGGTTGAGTGGATACATGTAAGGGATGGTATAGACCTTGTTTTCTATTACTAGGCTTGTTGGTACAAGAAAGTATGCACCCTCTAACATATCGTGCTACATCTTCTTGCTTTCTGGGCCAATACACATACCTTTGTAAGTTAGCAATTGTCTTCCCAACAACAAAAAGTCTTGCACCTTTAGAGATGTGAGACTCTCTGATAAGTTGCAATCTTTCACCTTTAGGAACATAGAGCTTGTTTAGCCTGTAGAGTAACTCATTCTGAAGATGATAGTCAACCTTATTGTCACCTTCTTCTACATCGATTTGGCCCTGTAGATGTTGAAACACCTCCTTGAAGTCTTCATCTTCTGTGTATGCCTCTTTCTATGCAACATGGTTAAAAGGCTCCATGTGCATAAGAGTTCCCAAAGTTGTAATCTTTGATGTGGGTGGCCTTGAAAGCATGTCCGAAACTAAGCTTGAAAGGGTTATACAATTGATGTGGGTTACAGAAATCACTTCCAGATACTTATTAAGTGAAATCAATGGGTATAGTGGTTTATTTATTGAATAGGAGTCGCATGAGTAGTCACACCCAAGGATGCATGGTCCCACAAGAAACAAAAAGTAAACCACTTAAAATATTTGGTTTGGATGCTTATGTTTCAAATGAAAATAGTGGTGTTCATGCCACAAGTAGAAAAATGTTATTTTTTGAGAATTACAACAGAATAAAACATATAGGCTTTTAGATCCTTGCACAAATCAAGTTGTTGTAAGCAAGGATGTGAGAATGAACAAGAGATCATATCTTAATCAAGCTTAGTTCAACCTTGGAGATGGATGTCGATTGTTGGTTTTAAGTTGAAAAGTCAACTGGTCTACATGTTAATGTTTAAGCCATTATTATAGTTCTTTGCATTTCATTAGATAACAATAGNATCACTGAGAAATACACAATCACAAGAGACACAACATTTATCCTGGGAAACCCTCTAGGGGAAGAAAACCCAGCAAAACTTCCTTATTATAGATAACCAATACACTGCCAAGAGATCTCTTAAACTAATGCAGAAGATCCTCTCCCAGATATGCGCCACTCTCTCTCCTTCTTCTCTAACTACAGATCCGAAACTTGTCTCGCAAATGAGCAAGTGAGTTGTGTGTCTAAGTGAGGCACTAGCCTCCTTATTTATACAAGACTGGCACGTGTGAAGTGTCTCTTCACTAGCAGGGCCGACTTCTCCAACTGGGTGGCTATAACCACCTTTATTATGTTTCGAGGCCTCTCTGATATATTCTGGGGCCAACTTCTTCTTTTGCCTTTTACAATCACAATATGACCAATCCGCAAAAGGGGATTTGGTCCTTTTAAAGTAGCCGACATGTTCAATCCACAATGGGGATTGATCCAATGAATAATATATCAAATAATAATAAGAATACACTTTGCAGTTACATTATTTCAACACTCCCCCTTAACAATAAGGGTATTCTTCAGCAGCATCATGCGAGAGAGAGAGGACAACATCATAAACAGCATCAAGTGGGTGAGAGGACAACATCATCAATATCATCTTGGAACACTGATTGGCGTATCTATAATTCATCGGAAGTTTTCTTCATCGACAGCATCGTCATTCTCAAAGGAATGCCATCATCATCTGCATCAATATGTATTAGTATAAAAACTGATACATCATCATCATCACAGCACAAGGCTGGCTCATCCTAATACAAGACTAGATTTACATCACAGCTGTCAAGCTGGAAGCTCAGTACTCGTCTCATCTCAATGTCTTGCTTTACGTCACAACACTCAGGCTAGAAGCAAGATACTAGACTGGCTTTACGTCACAGCTATCA
>JASDQU011404565.1:5254-29321 GCA_032191745.1 Picea mariana
ATAAAGATAAAGTTATGCTTTCTTTCTTTTTACCTAAGTATCTTGGAAGTAGGCGTGACATATTTCTTTTAGATCCTCCATGTGAAGAAATTAATGAACACTTAGAGAATTGTCAGGAGGATGGGGCATTTCAGCCTTGGCTGATGGTTATTTCATTTCCTCATAATCTTGACAATTTTTTTTAAACTTGCTTGCACTCGCCCATGCCATTATGACCCTTATCACGACAAGATTGCAAAATGGCTGAAGGATTCGTACAACAAGAATATTCAAGGAAATGGTAAGTTCATGCTTACTTAATTTTTAGATGATTATTATGAAGGTAAGTGTGATATGTTTATGTTACCATTGTTATTAGTAATGCTTGATCTTGTTTCCATTGCAGGATTAGAGTTACTCCGATGGCTACATTGGAAACATGACTTCACGTAGTATTCTGATTTGTTTAATAGTTAGGGTAGGTTTAGGAATAGGTTTTCTTTCAGTTTTATTTCTCACTATTTCTCCTCGTAATAATGCAGTCATGAATGCAAGTGGGTGTACCACGAGAACCATAATACGACTGTTATCAGGGAAGTCCGCTTCATCTTTTTCTCTTTGCTTTTAGTTGAATATTTATTTTCAAAGAATGCAGTATCGCCATGAAAATCTTAAATGGAAAGTAAAGAGATAAATAAATCTAAATCAACCCTGACCCAGGGTACCACGAGTAGGACTGCTTTCCAATCAAACAAGATTTTTCTACTTTCTTTCAGTCTCCCAAGGGATTTGTTGCATGAGGTTTTCAAATGCACCTTCTGTACATATTTTTTTTGTTTGGATTTCTTTGCTTCCAAATATTTCTTCGCTGGTGTGTTTTGTTTCCATTTATGATTATTAGTCTTTCCTTTGAAACACACATGCCTGCACCATGAACCGTTTCAGACAAAGAGAACAGAAAAATTTCTCCTCTGAAATAACTACTGAAGATTGTTAAAACATCAATTATGATATTTTTCTGAAGTTTGCAGCCATGTTAAAGAAAGCTTGTTGTTTGAAAAGCGTTTCTTGATTTCAATCTGTAACTGAAGCTTTTCACGATCATCCATAAAAAAATTCTTCTTACGCTATCCCTGTTCCTTAAAAGAACAACTCAGAGATGTCTCCCCAGATCTGAAGGTCAGTTTATTAACAAACTATCTCTAGATCTTAATGAAGGACAGTTTAAAAACTCTCTCAAGGTCTGTAATTTATTAAAATATGTCCAAAATATCAGGATTTTTTAGCATCACCCCACTCGATTAAATATATTTAAAACTAAATAAATCATCAGAGAGCTGTGGGAAGTGCTTGTAAACCCGCCAGGATACTGAACAAGTCTACTAGTAGCAGGTAAATGCATGCATGACGCCAAGATAACTTCGTTAGGGTACTGAACAGGCACGCTGGCAGCGAAGCAATGTCAGGTATATGAAAATTCTCCGATATGAAATCTTTTGACCTTAAATGTCCTTCATTCTGATCTAAAAACTTCTTGGCAGGATACAGATATCAAAGTGGGTTAAATGACACCCCTATCGAGGCTATGGACGCCTGCTAGTAACAGTGGCTCTGTCAACAGCATTAGAGATTTTAACCTTAATATCATGACTCTGTTTTGTTAAGATTGCCATCAGTTTTCGTCTTTTAAATAACAAGCAATCTGAAACTGGAATTTTTTATGATTAATAATGATGTTCAAACAGTTTCTTGGTTGTTTTCAAGTTGGAGTTTTTCTGATTATCCTAATCTAGACTTGTTCGTTTTCCAGAGATAACTGCTTCTACCAGTGTGTTGCCATTGTTGGCAGCCATATCAATCTCTATTGTTATAAGCTTCCTACACAAGATTTTTAACTTCTCATTACTCGTCGCAACCTTTCTCATTTAAACGACACCATTATACGTCGCCTTTTACATACTTGCTTTTCGATTTCGTTTTCATAACTGCAAGTATGAAAATGAAACGGTTCGAATTCATGTTTGATTTCATCAAAGGGTTGATTTTTATGGTTTATCGTTGATTTGTTTCATTTAGTTATGAGCATGGTTGTTTCATGGTCTAATTCCTTGGCCTCGAACACACCATTTGTTACAAAACAACACCCATTTAGTATTTGACTATTGTTAATTTGGTTTTGATTTCTAAAATCTTTGATGCAATGGTTTATTCGACTTATTGTTTTTTTGGTCAAATCGTGGGTATGCAATTGTTCATTTGATATTTTGATTGAATTTTTGGATATGCACATAATGGTTTTTTAACTGTTATGATTGTACCAAGGTGTCTTTCCAAGTACATCCTGATATGATGTTCTTGCATGACCTCAATCTATACCACTGTCCTCGCACGCATAGCATTAATGCTCCTTCATAGCATTTCAAGCTGCCTTTGCATTGTGTTGGGAAGCTTAGGGAAAATGGCTCTGTTTATTTTCTGTCAAACTCTACCGCCGATTACCCTGTCAATTTTGTGCTATTAGCCATGGCTCTTGTGGTCAGAATTGAGCCCAACAGTGTCCAGACTTTGTTGTTGTTTGATAATGCCCGAGAAGACTTCCTAAAGCTAACCCCGTAATTTCCTCCCAGAGACACGTTTTTACATGAGCGATTCTGAGAAAACGGTTTTGAATTAGATCAAACCCTTCAAAACCCAGAACCGAAATGAGACCTTTTACCTTCTTCCTGGGAATTTTCCTCAGAAATTGGATAATTACAGAGATATAGCTCATCTCTTAGAGGTCAAATATCATATTTTCTCTGTGGTTGAAAGGTGCGTTTTGATCTAGTTGAAAGTGATGAAACATTTGTGACTTCTCTAGTCTTGTGCCTCAGAACCCCTCTCACCCGTCCAGCCTTGTGCCTCATCCTTCTGTGAACCCTTGATCAATCCAAAGGATTTTCAAGCAGTCTATCAGCAAGTTATACATCCACAGGGTCTGTTGTTTTTAAACATGGAAGCGGCCACTGCCATTGTCAATTCGAAAATTGCTTGATTAAAACGAATCCCTGAATCTGAGGTATGGCATTTTGAAAGTAATTTTAAGATGATTTTGTTTTGTTTTGAATTAGAATACAATATTTTTTTTCTCAAATTGCATCTATTTCTGTTTGGATTGATTTGATAAAACATGATTCTGGTTATAATAATAACTAGCTACAGAATCATGAGATTCTGTAAGCTAGTTACTAAAATTTGAATTCTTTGATTTTACGACTAAAATGCAATCTGAAATCATGTATTCTTGTGCGTTTACAAGTACATATGATTTCTATAGGAGATTGGATCGCTGGTGGTATCTCTGAAAATGCTATTTCTTTACATGGTTTTAGATTAGGTTGTTAGTTTTGGATAACAATGGGAATTTGGGAGATTGTATTCCCCACAATTTTTGGAACAAATTTGATAATTTCCACAGGAAATGTTTTGATCCTGTGGCCTTTATAAATGTATGATTTTGTAAACAAAGACCCATCATTGCTTGGGAGTAGAAACTATGGATTTGTGATTGACAGACTTGAATGAAAGTGGATATTTGCACATCTTTAGCTTCAATATATCATATTTTTGTTCAAGTTTTGCTCATTTTGATTTGTAATCAAATTGTGACTACTTTAGATATCATGATTTATTACAGGTTGACATGATGGGATTTATATAGTGTCCATGTTTTGTGTCTCTCATTTTATATACAACAATTAATCTATTATAATTTGATGATTAGAAGGTTAATCTTCTTTATTCAATGAGCAGTTGTATGTAAATTTTGATAGCCAGATTTATCTTAATATGATCATTTGCCAAATTATAAATTGTTGTTTCTACATATCTTACTTGTTCTGTAATTAGCATTCAAGCATTACTACTTCCCGTTTACGAGAAGCATTGGTAAAATCTAGTGCGAGTTGGCCTCATCAAACAACAAACGTAGATGCTATGCACAGGACGCATAGGAGATGCGATTACAGGTTAGTTTGCTAGTTTCATTTTATTAGTTTAATTAATATAATAATTCCTTTAGTTTAGATACACTGTATCGATTGTTATTTTTATTTCTCAACTAGATAGCTGCCATTTCATTTCTTGCTTATAAAAGTCATAAAAAATCAAAAACACTGAACGATAGCTTCACTGTCATAAGTCAATCTATATATGATTTTCGCAGATTTCGATCAGAATTTGCATTTTGTGAATATTGTACATATATTAGAGATATAAATATATCGATACACTATACATTTAATAAGTAGAACTACTATTCTATTAGTTAGTAAACTGTGAATATATTTTAGACTTGTATATAGTTTTCAGCAGTTGTTTTTCATTTAGTTAGTTTCTTTAGTTTTTTTTGTTTTTTTCACTCTCTTAGGACTTAGATCGGCTAACGTAGCCGCTAAAACCGTCGGAGTGGATTAATACAAANCTTCGAAAGTTCGGAGCTTCGGGACTTCAAAATTTTGAAGCCTCAGAACTTCAAAATTTCTCACACTTGCTTCCTTCCCATCTTTCGAATTCTGAAATTCTGAACTTCTTACCCCTGGATCCACGTAGTACAAATATCACCAACCTAGGTGGTGGCACGTGGCATGCCTAGGAAGGTCCACATCACCCTTGGTGATGTCATCTGGCCCCAGCACGTCTAGTTTTCGCTTCAAAACTTCAAGCTTCGAAAGTTTGTGCATCAACACATTCCACTTCTTCTGATCGTCGAACTCCGAAATTACAATCTTCTCTTCAACTTGATTAAACAACCAATATCTTTTCCTCCTATCTATATTGTACATTTCCTCTAGGACTTTAGATCTTCAGGCTTCGGAAGTTTGTGCATCATCGCATCTCACTTCTCTCGATTTCCAAACTCTGAAAGGCTTCCAGGATAACCCTCCTACACCTTCTCCATATCTGACGGTAATAAAGGATTTCCCTTCCTTCCAAACAGATCCTATGGTCCCAACACCACAAGTGTTGTGATCTCTCTCCTTGTGGCCAAATACCACGTCTATTGCGGTTTTATAATACCGCTACCCCTTCTGAGCTTCGTAACACAGCCAAGTAACCTCTTGGCACTCAGGAACATTCTGAGGTTCGAAATTGGTTCCTCCAAACACAATTTCCACTTGAAACCTTGGGTTCAAAGACCACTTATCCAGCCCATCCAGGTTCGATGTTGAAACCTTCGGTCTAAACTCAAATTTTGTTTACTTTGACAACAATTCTTTCTGAAACTTTTCCTTCAATTTCCACTAACATGGCCCATCCAGGCTCAGTGTTGAAAACCTTGGCTCTTATACTAAATTGTAACATCCACGGCCATGGTCGAGTAGCGCTACTACACAGAACATTCACATACATATATATAACATGCATTTTAATCCAAATAAAACACATAACACAAAGCTATTGTTACCATTCGTATTCAAACAAGATTGCCATAAATCCACATGCAGTTAAAGGTTGAAGCATCAGCTATGTTGGAGGTTTGTCCTCCATTATTTCGTTTGTTGTCTGAACCGTGTGGGTCGGCGTCTAATATCTGCATACCCTCACACAACTCTGAAACCAGAAAACCATGATGTTTTCCTGAGAAGCCGACACATCCGTCGTCTGAACCATTTGAGTCTGTGTTCGACCTCTATGTTGATTCCTTGTCATGCACCCTAAAAACCAGTGGCAAGCCCGTGGAATAAGCCGTGTCTCCTATGTGTCCTGTGAACCTAGCTTATCTACCCTTGCAGAGCCGATTCTGTACCTAAACCATTCTTGGGTTGTTGCCTTTTGTTTTCCTAAGTGGTGTTGATGGGTTGTTGTTGTTGTTGTTGTTGTTATCCTTACCTTACGTGGATTGAGTTGAAACATGGTTGAAGAGGCAGGTTGTCAAGCCTGTGAGAAACTCTCTTCAGGTGAGAGAGTTTTTTGGGAAGTGTGTTTTTCCTAGAGAGAGTCTAGCACCACCTACAGAGCTCTGAGAATTCTTTATCCGACTTGTTGCCGAGACCCAGAGAGGGAGGTGAAGCAACCGATGGACTGTGTGACAGTGAAGGTGTATACTCCTGGGTGGAGCATGCATGTGGGTAATGAGAGTCCATGAGTAGTGGGCATAAGAAGGCTCCTGGGGAGAATCCTTTTGTTTGCATTATGCAGTTTTCCTGTAACCTTAGCCTAGTCTAGGATTCCCTTGCCCTGGGTGGAGCTTAGTCCCAACTGGGGGGTGACCCACTATTGAGCATGATGAGAAGCATGGTATAAGTCTAGGAGGTTCATGGAAGGTCGACACGTAGTTGGTGGAGTTACTCTAGCTTAAAAGATAAGTATCAGTCCATGCTTAAATTATATGAATTTTATGCATGTTTGTGATACTGATGCTTAAATGTTATCATGTGTTTCGTAGCATATATGAATTACTATCTATTACATTGAATCTGTATCGTAATAGTAAACTATGTGTTCAGTGTTTTAAATTCATTACAATTCATGTCATATGTGTATATATGTGAATGTTCCGTGTAACAACGTTACTCAGCCTGTGGATGGTCGGGGATGTTACAGTATGGTATCAGAGCATTAAAGGCTAAGTTAATGTTGTGTTAGTGGCATTTCCCAGCTTGTTGATGGCTGGGGATGTTACAATATGGTATTAGAGCCAAGCTTTCAACATTGAGCCTGGATGGGCCATGTTAGTGGAAGTTGAAGAAAAAGTTCGGAAAGAATTGTTGTCAAAGTAGAAAAAATTCAATTTCAGAACCATGGTTTCAACACTAAGCCTGGATGGGCTAGATAAGTGGTCATTGGAACTAAGGTTTTAGGTGGAAATTGTGTCTGGAGGAACCGATTTCGAACCTTAGAATGTTCCTTGAGTGCCCAGAAGTTACTTTGGATGTGTTACGAATCTCAGGAGGTGTAGCGGCATTATAAAACCGCGACATGTGTGGTTTCTGGTCACAGAGAAAGAAATCACAACACTTGTGGTGTTGGGGTCACCAGATCTATGCACAAGTAGTTGTGAGCCATTAGATCTCATGACAGATTGGAATTTTGGAGTTCGACGATCGAGAGAAGAGAGATGTGTTGATGCATGTTAGGACCCATAAATGTCCCTTTTTCACTATATATTTTACCCTTTCAAACTTATCATTCTTATGCTAAATGCCTATTTTAATACTGCCAAGACCCTTTTTCCTAAGGTATGAGTCATTAATCTTTCTTTGATATTCTTATTCATTTAACACATTTGATTGGTAGTATTTCTCATATTTTACCCATAAATGTGCAACTAATGATCAAAATGTGTAGAACAACCAAGACTTAAAGAAAGATCGTTGTTGCTACACCAATTGTTACAGTTGTGTGCTAGTCATGCATGTTGTTACACGACTACAACAATTGTGCACCTTTTCTGGAAGCTATCACACTTGATGTAATAGACACCCACTTATCCTAGAAGTTGTTACACCAACTGCAACATATGCGCACCAATCCTAAAAGTTGTTATACTCGCTGCAACATATGGCCACCAATCCTGAAAGTCGAATCCTGAAGAATGATCCTCTATTGTTACACGTTTTGGCTCATGCTGATTCTTTGTCCAGATTTTATGAATATGACAGATCTCTTGTATCTTATGAACAACTTGAGAATCTGGGATTTTCAAGGCTGTTCTGAGTCCATTTTGAACTAAATGACTCTGTCTTTAAATAACAGAGATTTTGTAATCATTAACAATGGAGATTAGCTATGGAATTGTGAAGTAAAGTGAAGCAACTTGTAATTGAACAATTTTGGTGATTTTGATAGAGAAGGCGAATTGAGTTTCTCCAACCTACTATTATCTCTTTGAGTGGATTCAGTGAGAAGGAAAGGGCCCACCTTCCTCACAGACTCCCCTCTGTTTTGTTGTTTTAGATTAGCTACTTTGATTCATATGAATAACTTGTTAGCATTCTTAGATCATAATTGTTGTTACAGTTCAGTTCCTTTTTGTCAAATGCACATCAGTGTGTATCATGAGAATCAAAATTCAAGTGTTGTATACAGCTAGAGAATTGTCTTTCTGTACTAGATAAAAATTGTCTTCCAACAATAAGTAATTAGAAGTGTGAATTTACTCCCTGCAACTAAAGTAGATTTCCTTTCTGCAATTAGCATATAATTCCTTTCTGCAAGGATAAAATAGAAAATCAGAATAATATAGATAATCCAGGGTTCTTATACACTCATTAATATAGATTTCAATTAAGCAAGTGAGATTTCAATCCTACAGCAGTAGATTAGAACTCAAGCTATGTCAACAACTTGTGCTAGTGTTTAGTTTTCCAAAACTCTATTTTCTTTCAATATTGAAACTTGATTAATGTTTGATTTCATCAATCTAGCATAGACTATGCACAATTATCTTGAAAATAACAAAAATTCCCTCGGTTTGACAATTTATATTGAACAGCTTAATTATCTATTTATTTAGACAATTAAAGTGCCCAACATTTTGGTGTCGTTGTCGGGGAAGATAATTATAGATTTTTGTAAGAACAATAATTTTCTTTTCTTAGGAATGAATAGGTCTACATGAATTGAGGAACAAGAGGACATATTCCCAAAATTACTAAACCTACGGGTACTAGAGGACATGGAGGAAGGAACCTTGCACTGGGAAGACCAACCTTTGTTGATGAGATTATAGCCAGAGTAGATTCTTCTTCAGGATCTATCTTCCACCCTTTGAATCCTCTAAGGAGACAAATTCCTTAGTCATCGAAACTGCCCCAGCTCGAAACATTGCTTTCATCAAGGGATGAAGATGAAAGTTTTTTACCAACAAATTAGCAAGTAACGCTGGAGAATATTGAAGATCGAGGAAGTATAGCTCGGCCAAGAGAAAGACTAGAAGAAGTTGTTTATCATATTAATAGACATATAGTCACTAAGGAGGAGTGGGACGCTTACCGGATTGAGTGGAATGAGAGAGAAACCATGGAAAATCAAGGAGATAATGAAGAGGAGTTCAACCGAGAGGAGCCACAGAACAATGAAGATCGGGCAAATGATGAAAACACTATCTCTACCTTGGTTTTTCCTATTATTAATATTCCTACAAGGGGGATAGCTACTATGAAGAACATACCTCTTTCAACCCTACCAAATTTCCATGGATTGTCTACTGAGGATCCAGATGAGTTTCTGTTTGAATTTGATATTTTGTGTAGAAGCTATGAGTACACTACTACTGCATAGAAAACTAAACTATTTCCAACCAAATTGAAGGGAAATGTGTTAAGATGGTTCATGAGCCTTGGAAGAGAGAATATCTCAACATGGGTGCAGATGAGGCATCTTTTCCTGAACAAGTACCAAGACTACTATCGAACAAAGGAACAAAGGGAGGAAATGTTCAAGATGTTTCAGAAAGAGGATGAGACCCTTGAATATTTTGTAGAGCAACTCCAGTACAATATACAAAGGTCTGGACATCCGGATGTAAGTAAGGACATTATGAAAACTATTTTGCTAAAAGGGGTTAGAGATGATTGTTTAGACATGCTGAATATGCTTGGCAAGGGAGATATATCTAAGGAATCCTATGAAGACATTGTAAATCTTTGCAAGAGATGTTCTCGAGGAACTACAAGGAATAAGTCTGTTACCAAGGATACCAATTTTTCAAGGGCACAAAAACCAGCCAATGGAAGGGCAACAAGAGAAAAAATAGGTAATCTATTAAAAGATTTCAAAATAGAAATGATTAACTCTTTTTCTTCACAAATTGATACTCTGTAGATTAAACAAAAACAAGAAGAAGCAGAAAAGGAATTTTCCATTTTCTATCCAAAGTGCAAAGAAAAACATCCAAAAAGGGAATGCCCACTGAAAAGTGTTCAGGTATGTCTTATTTGTGAATTGGATCATCCTACTAACAAATTTCCATCTTTACCAGGTGTAAAAGCATCAATGAAGGTGACTAATGAAGAAGCAGAGACTGCCTATCTAATGACACAAATAAGACAATGGCACCCAAGAGGCCAAGGTATGAACTCTCAATTCTCTCCTACAACACTTAATTATTGGAACAATCAACTACCTTATGGCCAGATGAATTCTCCCCCTCCAAATCTCCCTCCTTATCAGGATTTCAATGCATGGTTACCTATGCCCCAACAACAGAGTCAACATGGACAATGGAACCCATATTTGAGAGGCCCTCAACAACAACTTAGCTATCAAAACCATCAACTGAACCTCTATCAACAACAGTTCCAACCCCAGTATCAGCAACAACAGCTGCAGTTACCTCCAAATTTCCCACAAAATAATCCTCTCTTATGACCTCAGATGCCTGTGCAACCTAACCCAAACCCAAATAATAAGGTCGTTCAAAATATTGATATATATAATGTGTCGGCTCTGTCTATTACTCCTATGCCTTGTGATGAGATAAAATTAAGATCAGGGAGAATAGTCGAGCCCATAATTGAAGATGCTCCATCTTCAGAATCAAACAAGGAATCGAGATAAAAACCATCTACTGATACAGAATAAATTGACCAACCTATTAAAGAATCAGTAGACCCCCCCATTCCTTGAAAGATTGGAAATTACCAAAACAGTGAAATTACCATCCCTCAATCTCTTAGGAGAATTGCAAAACCTGCATGTTAACATTCCACTATTGCAAGCGATTAGAGATGTCCCTATTTATGCCAAGACTATGAGAGATATCTCTATCAGAAGACCTGGAAAGAAACCTAGGGACCCCCTCATAGTGCATGTAGTGGGGGACTTGTCTGAACTGATGTTAGAAAAAAACCCACCCATTAAATATGGTGACCCAGGAAAACCTACAGTCACTGTCAAAATTGGCCAAACACATATTCCCCATGTGTTAGTTGACTTAGGAGCAACAATTAATAATATGCCAATAGAAACTACACAATTGTTGCAACTCATAATGAAAGTCTGACCTACTCCTACTGATTTAGAATTAGTTGATTGTTCCACCATTAGACCAGAAGGAGTAATCGATGATTTATTCATTGCAGTTGATTCATGGGAGTATCCTACTGATTTTGTCATTTTGCAACCCAAAACTCGTTGGGGGGCCACCCTCTAATCCTAGGAAGACCATGGTTAGCTACAGCTAATGCCTTCATTGGTTGTAGATCTGGTTCCATGACCATCTCTAATGGTTATGACATGAAAAAACTTACCCTGTATCCTCATGCTACACCCAGTATGGAACCCGAAAATTCTTTATGGATGGACATTGAGGATGAAAGTGCTATGTCTGTGTTAACCATAGGAAAACCACTAAGTTTTAAAGATGAGACAAAGGATGAGTTAATCAACTATTTTATATGTGACCCCTCTATCATTAAACAGAACACACACCACCAATTGAATGGACTCTTTGACCCTATTGCCTAGGAAGAGATGAGCCCATAAATGTTCTCTGAAACTGTTGTAAATCAAATCGATTCAACTGTAACAACAAACGTTATAAAAAAAAATGGTGAAACAACAACAGCCGAATTATTTCCCAAACTCAGCTCTAAGAGCATCACTGTAGAAATCAAACCTGGAAAAACCCTAAACATCAATCCTGATTTATCTATTGTTGAAACTCGTCGATTGATGAAATTACTAATTGAACATAAGGAGGAATTTTCCTGGGATTACATGGATGTGAAAGGAATTTCTTCTGAATTATGCACCCACCATATATATATCAAGGAAGAATTCCGACCCATTTTCCAACCCCAAAGAGGAACTCCAAAAACTTCTCAATGTTGGATTCATCTATCCTATATCAGACAGTGAGTGGGTTTCACCGTTGGTTATTGTACCTAAAAAGAATTCTAAGTGGAGAGTGTGTGTGAACTATAGAGCCTTGAATAAGGCCACACAGAAGTATCATTTCCCTCTGCCATTTATTGATCAGGTTCTAGACAACCTAGATGGGAAAAAGTTTTTCTCTTTCCTAGATGGATTCAATGGCTATAACCAGATAAACATTGCCCCATGTGACCAATATAAGACCACCTTTACCATCCCCTAGGGTACATTTTCCTACAAGGTTCTCCCATTTGGCTTGTGTAATGCGCCAGCCACTTTCCAGAGAATTGTAATTGGTATTTTTTCTGATATGGTGAATGACTATATGGAGATATTCATGGACGATTTTACACCTTATGGTATTGATTTTGATCAATCTTTGACTAATATGGAAAATGTACTCAAAATATGTATACAGTCTCATCTTTCTTTAAGAACAGAAAAATTCCATATGATGATGAGTGAAGGTGTGGTGCTGGGACACTTCATTTCTTATGCAGGAATTCAAGTAGACCCAACAAAAATCCAGGTAATTTTGGACATTCCAACTCCAACAACTCAGAAAGAGGTAAGAAGTTTTTTAGGGCATGTTGGATATTACAGGAGATTCATTAAAAAAAATTCCAAACTTGCCTCTCCCTTATTTTTCCTATTAACAAAAGATGTTGACTTTCATTGGACTAACAATTGTGAATTGTCTTTTATAGATCTTAAAAAAAATTATCCACATCTCCCATTTTGAGAGGGCCCAATTGGGCTTTTCCTTTTCACATTTCTTCAGGTGCCTCAAACAATGCAATTGGTGCAGTACTAGGGAAACAGGAGGATAAA
Source organism: Picea mariana (assembly GCA_032191745.1). Taxonomy (NCBI): domain Eukaryota; kingdom Viridiplantae; phylum Streptophyta; class Pinopsida; order Pinales; family Pinaceae; genus Picea; species Picea mariana. The sequence goes on from JASDQU011404565.1 coordinate 17,924, forward strand.
TAACACTATGCTATCTACTATATCAACAAGAACATGGCTCCTGCTGAGTTAAATTATACAATTACTGAAAGAGAATTCTTGGCAGTAGTTTATGCAATCAATAAATCCAGGCATTATGTCACTGGTTATCCTACCTTTATTCATACTGATCATACAAAAATTAAATATCTGATGAATAAACCTATTACTAATGCTAGAGTAACAAGATGGTTGTTATTACTTCAAGAATTTGACATCACTATAGTAGATAGACCAGGGAAAGAAAATGTGGTTGCTGATTTTCTCTCAAGACTACATATAAATGATGATAATTCACCATTAGATGATTCCTTTCCAGATGAGCATTTGTTTTTCATATATTATCACTCACCTTGGTATGAATACATTACTAATTACTTGGTTGTAGGGAAGGTACCTCCACATCTATCCCCAAGAGAAAGAAGGAAAATCATTCAAAAGAGTGCTCGGTATAGTTGGATAGCAGGATACCTTTTCTACACAAGCCTGGATCAAGAAATCAGGCGATGTGTGAGGGATGATGAAGTTTATGAGATACTAAAAGCTTGCCATGATGGCCCTTGTGGGGGTCATTTTGTTGATAAAAGGACTTGACATAAAATTTTAAGGATGGGCTATTTTTGGCCCACCATATTTCAAGATAGCAAGAAGTATGTCCAGGCCTATGACAGTTACCAATAAATGGGTAATCCAAATCATAGGGATGATATGCCTCTCCAACCTCAAGTAGTTTTAGAGCCTTTTGAGAGATGGGCCATGGATTTTGTAGGGCCCATTAACCCACCTTCTACTCAGAAAGTTTATATATTGGTCTGTACATATTACATGACCAAGTGGGTGGAGGCAAGAGCACTGATTAGGGCCTCCGAAGAAGTCGTCTTAGCATTCTTGTTTGAAGATATCTTTGTTAGGTTTGGAATTCCTAGAGCATTAATAACTGATGGAGGACCCACTTTCACATCACATAAGTTTGAATCCCTACTCAGTCAATATCATGTTTTACATAGAACAACTTCTCCCTACCATCCACAAGGTAATGTCCAAGTAGAAAGTACCAACAAAGTCATAGAAGCTATCCTTACTAAGAAAGTGAGAGAACATCATAGGGATTGGTCTGACAGATTGCATGAATCTCTATGGGCTTATCGAACTACTTGGATGAACACAACTGGGTTTTCTCCTTATGAGCTTGTATATGGAAAAATCCATGTTTTCCCCATTGAATTCGAAATAAAAAATTTAAGAACTGCATTAGCATTCAACCTCGACTTGACTATGGCACAGAAGGCTAGACTGCAGTAACTCAATGAGCTTGATGAAAATATTTTGGATGTTATTCATCGAACCACAGTGATTCAACAACAGAAAACAAAATGGCATGACCGAGTCATCAAGAATAAATTATTCCAAAAAGGGGATTGGGCTCTGTTGTATGATTCATGCTTCAAAGAATTTTAGGGTAAGTTGCGTACATGATGTCTTGGACCTTATGAGGTAGACACTATTTTTCCCAATGGGACAGTCAGGTTAATTACTATTGACGGATCCAATACAAAGTTATATGCAAATGGTCATCACTTACACCTTTATCGGCGTCCACTTTCAAAGGAAGAATTTAAATCGAGATGTATCGCTGATACAGATTACCAATTTTTAAAGAGAATATAGCCTACTCCTTCCCCTTCTGAACTTTAGGACATTTTGTTTTCAAATAAAATTTTGTATATAAATAAGTTGTGCAAATTTGAATTTTTCTGATTTTGGTTCACGCATTTTTGTTTCTCTATTTTTCTTTTTCTTATAATAACTTTAGCCTAGAAAGGTATCAGGCAGTGGCTTATGTGCAGATAAACTGAAGAACAACAAGGTAGATTACAATGAAAGACGCCAAAGGATTAGTTTTGGAAGTTGAAAAACTTCCTAAAAACTAAGTATTTGTGTTTGGGCTGATTTACATGTTGTTACACCCCTTTTGGTTGATTTCCATGTTGTTACACCCTTTTGGCCGATTTCCATGTTGTTACACCCTTTTGTCCGATTTCCATGTTGTTACACCCTTTGGCCGATTTACATGTTGTTACACCCCTTTTGGCCGATTTCCATGTTGTTACACCCTTTTGGCCGATTTACATGTTGTTATACCCCTTTTGGCTGATTTCCATGCTGCTACACCCTTCTGGCCGATTTCCATGTTGTTACACCCTTTGGCCAATTTACATGTTGTTACACCCTATTGGCTGATTTGCATGCTATTACACCCCTTTTGGCCGATTTCCCTGTTGTTACACCCTTTTGGCTGACTTACATGTTGTTACACCCCTTTTGGTCGATTTCCATGTTGTTACACCCTTTTGGCTGATTTCCATGTTGTTACACCCTTTGGCTGATTTACATGTTGTTACACCCTATTGGCCCATTTGCATGATTTACACTTGTTCCTGACTCTTTTTCCTTGCATGTTGTTACACCCTTTTACGACAAATTGGCCAATTTACATACTGCTACACCTAGTGCCACAATTCGGCCAAAATATCTGTTGATACACCTATGACTATTTTTCCTTTTTGTTAGTTTCTACACTGCTTCACCACCTTCTTAACATTCCTTCCATTTCTACATACAACAACACTATTGTTTTGTCAAGATTTCTGCCATTTTTGAAAAATTACTTTATTCTCTCTCTGTCCCACAAGAGTTGCTTCATCATTACTTAAACTCCACATCTGCAGCTTATCAACGGTTCGACCATAGAAAGGACTCAACTTATGATCCACTTGTTATATCATCATTTATCATGTTCGAGAGTCATCTCTCATTACTACAGCCACTCCACACAGATCAAATGGCGATTGGATAGTGCAGTTACTCAGACAGCTAAGTTTGGGTGGTAATTTATGAGGTACGTTGCTAATCTTACGTGTCTAATTGATATGGATATGAAAGCACTCCTTCATGACTACCTGACTGATTTTCCTAATCCATTAAACCACGAGCCAATAATATTAGTTGGGGGGAACAAAAATTCCTTTTTCTATTTCACCTCCGCCACCTTCTAACCCTGCTTATTTTTGCTGCGACACTGCATTTTTCATGCAAATCCACGATCGAATTGCTCTGTCTCTGGTTTAGGTGTTGATTTCTCCACCTAATTTATTGTCTAATACAAACACAATGTCATGGGAGGAACACCCGTAAGATATGAGACAGAAAATCTCAATACATTGTTGTTGCACCCAGATGTTTATCAAATATTTCTATGGACTGTCTATATTCCCTATTTTAAGAAGTTGTAAAGGTTTAATGAAGCAGAAGTCTTACAGTTCAGTCATAATCTCACAGACGGCTATTCAATGGTGCATGGAGTTCAGATTCTAGTGATAGAAGAGAGCATAGCGGCTGTGACAGTATTTCCAACCACAGGAATCAAATGGTTTAACAGGAAAGTGCATCTTCCCGATGCACAGAAGGGTGTTCTCATGGGAAATGAGAGAGTACAGACCAAGGGTCGAGGTGAAGATGTCAGTTCCTTACTAGAGCCATGGGGGAAGGTATCAAAATTCATAAAAAGGTACATTACATGTGAAGGCAGATATCAAGTTGTTTATTTTACTTATTTTGTTCTATTGTCACATTTGCGACATCAGAAGTTAATCAACATCCCTTATTACCTACTTCAATCCCTGCATAATATGGATCAATTTGTTAAGAAATCCAAGCACCCCATGAATTGTATTTCAAATCATCGACTAATAGGATTATTGATTCATAACGGAATGGGAATTCCTAATGACCCATTACCTGAGCCCATTCTTGTGCCTGTTGTTACAGCCAACCTAGAACAGTCAAATCTTGTACCTTCGACTACACCAACAGTTAACACCCCGACTGTAACTGCCCACAAAACAACTATGAACACCAAATGAAAAATCCAAAACACCTCTCACACTACTTAGAAACGCCTTGATAGTCTTGAACTAGAACAATTAAACCCTCTTCCCTCAGTGGTGGTTGAGCGAGTAGTCGACAACGAAATCCCTAGACTAAATCATGAGGCTCAGCCCTCTGCTGCAATAGCCATTGTTCAGGAACTCCCTTAGACCCTTAAAGCTAAAAAGAGAAAATTCCTTCCTTCTGTCTCTACACTACCCAGGACAAGAACTAGGTCAGAGAGATCCACTCTAACAACAGCTCCATCATCCACTGCAACTACAAGTACCTTGATTCCTTCTCTTGTGGCACTAGCAACAACTCAAAATCCACTTGTTGTTGTAACAACATTCTCAGTATCTACTATATCTTCCAATGAATCAATTCAGCCATCCAAACGTCAATCTAGACGAGAATCTCATAAGAGAATCGATAGAAGCAACTCTCCTAGTGCTGCAATAGCAGTTCAGACCCCTTTTATCACTGCTACTGAATCGCCTTAGAAAATAAAACCTAAGACTACAAGATAATCTAAGAGGGGCATCAACAGGGTTATACCAGATGCTGCCACAGAGTGTCCTGAGTTTGCTCATACTCAAACCCTACCAGAATTTATGGAGGTACATATTCCAGGTTTCACCTTGTGAAAGGAATTTTAGGCTACCATTTTATTATTATAGGAGGAATGTACACGAGTCACAACAGAATCATCGGCTCCACTTGATGATTCTGTGCATCCCTCGATGACGAATGAAGTACATATTTTATCAGACCCTAGCATTCCAAAATTTCCTCCCTGTATAGTTGTTGAAGAACGCCCTCCTTCTTCTTCTCAAATTGTTGAAGAACACCCTTCGTCTCTGAAGCCCATGAAAAATAAAGACAACGTTTTTGTCTCTACTTTACCTAGGAGGAGAACTCGGTCAGCTAGGTCTACTGCAACAGTAATGGGATGGAAGGATATGGAACATGCAATGCCTATTCTTCATCCATTACCCTCCATTACTACAGAGACTGGTACACAAGAACCACTCCCCTTAGATGACATGGTTGTTACACAAGAACCAACTTCCCAGAAAGAGACTGTTCAGCATGATTCCTCCATCCCTAACTTAGTTTTTACACAAGAACTAGCTATTCAGGCAAAGACTATTCCATAAGAATTAGTCAGGCCAAAATCAACTGTTGCATCAGAACAAGTCTTGGGTGTATCTTCCACACAAGAACCAGTTACAAAAACTTGCGAGGATGTGCCACTTGCTCAACTTTTTGCTCAAATTGAGAAGAATATCCAGGACACAACAAATTCCAGGATTACTGAACTATTAAAGGAAAATGACAACCTCGAAGAAGAGTTGGCTACCTTAAGGGATGAATTACAGGTGGCTCGTAAGAAAAATCCAGAGGGGATAGCCTTAGACATATTATCACTTAGAAAAAATGTTATGGACCAACATAGAGAGCTCATGTGCTCTGAATGTGGTAATATCTATTTTGAGGCAGGCTATAAAGTAATAAAAGTACCAATCACTGGCCAGCCTGAAGAACCAGTCAACCTCTTAGTTAAGACCGAATCTGACCTTACTGCTCCACAAGAACTAGTAAGAAAGAGGAGATATCTACGTAATAGAGTAGTTGTTGGTTCACTAGTAGCTCAAACACATGAACCTCTGTTGCACTTTGTTCTTAAGGATAAGGCAAGAAGGACAAATTTTTGAGCTAACAGATATGCGGGGGTACACACAGTTTTGCACACAGGCACTTAATGAATTGTCTTAGCAGTTTACATGGGAGGAGTCATCTCCCTACTTCATATTCAGTGAAAGGTTTGAAATACTTTTTGCATGAGGACATGCAATGTCTTCAATTGGGGGGCATGTTAGGACTTGTAAATGTCCCTTTTTTACTATATCTTTTACCCTTTCAAACTTATCATTCTTATGCTAAATGCCTATTTTAATACTGCCAAGGCCCTTTTTCCTATGGTATGAGTCATTAATCTTGCTTTGATATTCTTATTCATTTAACACATTTGATTAGTAGTATTTCTCATATTTTACCCATAAATGTGCAACTAATTATCAAAATGTGTAGAACAACCAAGACTTAAAGAAAGATCGTTGTTGTTACACCAATTGTTACAGTTGTGTGCTAGTCTTGCATGTTGTTACATGATTACAACAATTGTGCACCTTTTCTAGAAGTTGTCACACTTGTTGCAACAGACGCCCACTTATTCCGGAAGTTGTTACACCAACTGAAACATATGCACACCAATCCTAAAAGATGTTACACTCGCTGCAACAGATGGCCACCGATCTTGAAAGCCGAATCATGAAGAATGATCCTCTGCTATTACACGTTTTGGCTCACACTGATTCTTTGTCCATATTTGATGAATATGAAAGATCTCTTGTATCTTATGAACATCTTGAGAATCTAGGATTCTCAAGGCTATTCTAAGTCCATTTTGAACTAAATGACTCTATCTTTAAATAGCAGAGCATTTGTAATCATTAACAACGAAGATTAGCTGTGGAATTGTGAAGTAAAGTGAAGCAAATTGTAATTGAACAATTTTGTTGATTTTAATAAAGAAGGGGACTTGAGTTTCTCCAACCTACTGTTATCTCTTTGAGTGGATTCAGTGAGAAGGAAAGGGCCCACCTTCCTCACAGACTCCCCTCTATTTTGTTGTTTTAGATTAGCTACTTTGATTCATATGAATAACTTGTTAGCATTCATAGATCATAATTGTTGTTACAATTCAGTTCCTTTCTATCAAATCCGCATCAGTGTGTCTCATGAGAATCATAAGTCAAGTGTTGTATACTATTGGAGATTTGTATTTTTGTACTAGATAAAACTTTGCTTCCAACAATAAGTAATTAGAAGTGTGAATTTACTCCCTGCAACTAAAGTAGATTTCCTTTCGGCAATTAGCATATAATTCCTTTCTACAAGGATAAAATAGAAAATCAAAATAAGATAGATAATCCAGGGTTCTTATACACTCATCAATCTAGATTTCAATTAAGCAAGCGAGATTTCAATCCTACAGTAGTAGATTAGAACTCCAGCTGTGTCAACAACTTGTGCTAGTGTTTAGTTTTCCAAAACTCTGTTTTCTTTCAATACTGCAACTTGATTAATGTTTTCTTTCATCAATCTAGCATAGACTATGCACAATTATCTTGCAAATAACAAAACATCCCTAGGTTTGACAATTTATATTGAACACCTTAATTATCTATTTATTTAGAGAAATTAAAGTGCCCAACAATGCACAAACTTCCAAAGCCCCAAAGTGGATCTACATCGTAGATATGGGGAGGAGAGCTCCACCGTTGGATCAAGCCAATGTTAAAAGGTCAAACACAGTAGTGAAGGGTGAAAGCCCTCGAAGAGCTAAAGTAGTGAGCCATGATGATGTCACTAGGAAGTGACATGGACCTTTCTGATACCTACCACGTGACCTCACCCAGAATGTTTATAGTTGTACTATGTGGGCCCTGAGGTGGAATAACATAGTTAAAGGTCGGAGGACCCACACTGGCGTTGATCATGATACATCAAGATCAACGGCCAGGAAGCATTGTGGGGACCCAAGTTGCATGGGAGTTAATTATCCAAGGCGGTCCCGCAATCCAAACCACGGTTTTCCCAGAGGGTTACGTGTCAGCGTCAGAAGAATTGCAGGATGAAAGGCAGGTTACTCCAAACCACCATTGCATGCCCCCGCAATTGGAAAAGCGTAAGTGATGTGATGTAATGATGTCAACAAAAGTGACATGGAAGTGTTCGGAAATTAACAATTTGGGGCGTTAGTGGTGTGCAGATGTGAAATCCTCCAAAGTCTCGAAGCTCTGAAGCTCCGAAGTCTTGGAGCTCACATGCTTGAAGTTCCACAGTGGTTTTCAACCATTGGATGCTGGGTAGTCGTGGATTGTTGATCCACCCTACTTTGTGAGTCTGGTAATATGAAATCCGAGAGATTGTTGTGTGGTGCTTGGAAATCTTCTGAAGCCGAAAGCCGAAGGCCCGAGTAAGCTCTTATTGATATAGTGCTTGGTCACGACCCATGGTCTCATGGGTTGGGAACTGAGAGAAAGGGGCTAGTACCTGAAAACTTCATAGAGAAGAGCCCAAAAGAAAACGGAGTTTGAAGGTTTTCTTGAATCAGATTTGTTTATGAATATTGTGGGATTTGTTAAGGAATGATGGCCTGAAAAATTCCAATTGTCTGCACGTTATGTTTGCATAAGTTTAACGAGTTCTAGAACCGAATGGAGTTGCCACTGAGTGCAAAGAAATGGAAGAGGCATGGACTGCTTTTAGTTCAGAGAATGAAGCAAAAGGAGTAGATGTCCACTTGGGAGTTGAGGGATCGCATTCCAATAGACATGGAGAAGAGATAGATAAGGAAGAGTGTATGATGAAAATCATTGAATGATTGTAGAAATATTCCTAGACTCACCAAGTGGATAACCGAAAGCTCATGAAATCCAAGAATCAGTAAGGAGAATTCAACTTAAATTTGATGAAGATTTTGGAGGGAATAGAAAAGAAGTTAGATAAGGAGACCAACTCAAGCAAAACAAGGAGTCGCAATATTCCTGAGAGGAAAATAAGATCAAGAAGCATTAGCAGGCATTGTTGTCACTCCCCAAAACATCCCAATAAGGAGGAAAACGGTAGTTCAATCCCCTCTCCTACGAGAAAACACAGGAGATCTGGAGTGGATGAGATGAATGGGGAAATGAACAATACTAAGCCTCCTACATTTTATGGAGAACATAAGAAGGAGGAAGATGTTGAAACATGATTGCTTGGCATGAGGAAATATTACCAACTGCAAAATTATTCCTCTCATGCATAAGGAAGAATTGTAATGTATCAACTAAAGGGAAAGGCATCCATGTGGTGGGATCAACTTGTGCAGTTTCAACACATTAGAGACAAAGATATTACTTGGAAAGACTTCAAGAAGTATTTTTAAAATAAATACTTGACTAAGAGATACTATGACAAAAAGATGAAAGAGTTCTTTGAACTCAAGCTAGGCAGCATGACCATTGATGAATACGAATGAAGGTTTTTGGAATTGTTGAAGTATGTCCCGTTCATCAAGGATGAGACTGTCAAAATTAAAAGGTATATGAGTGGATTACCACCTTCCATTGGGGAAAATATTAAGTATGATGACCCTAAGACTATGGAAAAAACTATAAGGAGAGCAAATTGCTTGTATGAACAAGAAAGAGAAAATCCTACTTTTCGGAAGGCTTGGGATGACTAGAAGAAGTTTAAGAAAGAGAAGAGGCAAAAGGGAAACAAACTTCCCTTTTTCAGAAACAATCCTCAAGGGCATCCACAATTTAGAGAACCGAGAACGGATGACATAGGGGGACAAAGGACAAGGCAGACACCCATTCAGTGTTGGGGCTATCAGGGAAACCACAAGTACAGAGATCGTCTCCACAAAAATGGCAAAGTGAGAGTTGTCCATAATGTTCAAAAAGATGAAACAGTGGAGGACATGGGCAGTAGAATACCAAGGATCTATGCATCCCTGGACAACAAGCAAGCTGAATTTCAATCACACATGATCGAAGTTGAAGGTATGATCAACAACCATGCCTTTACTATTTTAATTGATTCAGGGGCTAGCCATAGTTATATAGATCCTAGAGTGGTGGAAAGTTTTCATTTACCAAGAATAAAGCATGGAAAATATTGGTTAGTACAATTGGCTACATGAGCCAAGAGAAAGGTTACGGAGTTGGTTAAGTCTTGTCTAGTGGACATGAATGGACTGAGCACAAGGGATGAACTGAACATTTTGCCTTTAGGTTCCTATGACTGTCTAATTGGGATGGATTGGTTGGACCAGCACCATGCCATCCTAGATTGTCATAAAAGGGAATTCACTTGCTTGGATGAGGAAGGAAATAGGAAAACAGTCCAAGGAATTCCCAGAGTTGTTGCTATCAAAGAAATCTCAACAATGTAGCTGAAGAAGTGCTACAGGAAAGGTTGTCAATTATTTGCAGTCCATGTGGAGGAAGCATCTAAGGATGAGGTCTCAAAGATCAAAGACCATGTAGTACTCAAGGAGTTTGAATATGTATTCCAGAAAGTACTCGGATTACCCCCAAATAGAGATATTGACTTCTCTGTAAACTTGATGCCTGGAGAAGCTCCAATATCGAAAGTTCCTTACAGAATGAGTACACCAGAGCTAAAAAAACTACAATTGCAGCTTGAAGAGATTCTAAAGAAGGGGTATATACACCCAAGTGTGTTACCTTGGGGAGCCCTGGTCCTATTCATGAAGAAGAAGGATGGATTTTTGATATTGTGCATCAATTTCAAACAATTGAACAAAGTGACTGTAAAGAACAAGTATCCTCTGCCAAAGATCGATGATATTTTTGACCAGTTGAAGGATGCTAAGATATTTTTGAAAATAGATCTTAGATCAGGGTATCACTAGGTAAGAATAAATGATGAAGACATCAGCAAGACCACCTTCAGAACAAGGTATGGTCACTATGATTTCACAGTGGTGCCATTTGGGTTGTCAAATGAACCTGATGTTTTTATGTGCCTAATGAATGGTGTGTTCAGAGAATATCTGGACAAGTTTGTCATAGTCTTTTTGGATGACATCCTGGTGTATTCCAAGACAAAGGAAGAGTAGGAACAACATATGAGGATGGTGATGCAAGTGCTAAGAGAGAACAAAGTGTATGCCAAGATGAGCAAGTGCTCATTTTATCAAAAGCGGATCCATTACTTGGGGCATATCATCTCAAAAGATGGGATAGTCGTGGATCCTGAGAAGATTGAGGCCATAGGGGAATGGTCAATGCAGAAGAATGTGACAGAAGTCAGATCCTTTATGGGTCTAGCTGGTTATTATAGAAGGTTCATTGGAGGGTTCTCAAGGATAGCTTACCCTATCACTTATTTGCAAAGGAAAGAAAATAAATTTCAATGGATGGAGAAATGTGAGAAAATATTTCAGCGATTGAAGCCGTTGTTAACCAGTTCTCCAATGCTAAGGATTGTGGATCCGAATGAATATTTTGTAGTGTGCACAAATGCATGCAAAGAAGGACTGGGAGGAGTCCTTAGTCAGAATGGCTTCATAATTTTTTATGAATCCATAAATTTGAAAGAGCACGAAAAGAATTATGCCACTCATGCTTTAGAGTTGGCATCCATCGTTCACGCTCTAAAGAAATGGAGGAATTACCTCATGGGAAAGAAGTTCGAACTAAGAATAGACCACAATGGTCTAAAGTATTTGTTTGATCAACCAACCTTGAATGATAGGCAGAGTAGGTGGTTTGATATCAAAGGAAAAGAGAAAAAAGTGGTCGATGCACTCAGCAGGAGAGTGCATGAACTACATGATACAACCATTAGCATGTACCAAACTAACATC
>JASDQU011404565.1:29432-48036 GCA_032191745.1 Picea mariana
TGAGTGAAAGTGGGAGGTAGTGACAATGGATTTCATCACAGGATTTCCCAGGATAGACAAGCAACACAATTCAATCATGGTGGTGGTGGAAAAGCTTATGAAATTTTCCCCTTATTTCGTTAAAGACTACTCACAAGGCAGCTAATGTTGTTGATATTTTTACGAGGAAAGTAACATGATTGCACGGTATTCCCAATACAATTGTGTTTGACAGAGACCCGAAATTTACCTCAAAGTTCTGGAAGGAGTTGTTCAAAAAATTTAAAACGAATATGAATTTCAGCACTGCTTATCATTCTAAGTTTGATGGGCAGACAGAGAGGGTGAATCGAGTAATAGAAGACAGACTAAGGATGTATGTGATGGACAAACCATCTAAATGGGAAGACTACCTACACTTGGTATAAGTTTCCTACAACAATGGGTATCAAGCATCATTGAAGATGAACCCATTTGAAGCACTTTATGGCAGAAAGTGCAACACTCCAGTAAGCAGTGATAATCCAGTTGATAGAGCAGTAGTTGGGCTAGATTTTCTCAAGGAAATGGAAGAACAAATGTTGAAGATTAAGCAGAATTTGAAAGTTGCCCAAGACAGGCAGAAGATTTATGTTGATAAGGACAAAACCCATAGAGAGTTTAAAATGGATGACCGTGTTTTCTTGAAAGTAAAAGCCAATAGAAGTTCCCTGAAGCTGGGAAACTATTTGAAGTTGGCAACCAAATTTTTTGGGCCATTTGAAATCCTAGAAAGGATTGGGCGAGTTGCATATATGATTGCATTACCTACATCCATGATTGTACATAATGTGTTTCATGTTTCATTGCTTAAGAAATATATACCTGATGCTAATCATGTAATTGATTGGAATGTGATTCGGGTGGAGCAAGAAGGTGTCTTGCAAGTGCATCATGTGCGCATATTGGACGGGAAGATAAAACATCTCTAGAATCAAGCCATAGGGCTTGTAAAGGTCTAGTGGACCTAGTATGGTCCCAAGGAGACAACATGGGAGCATGAGGATGTTATGCGGACAGAGTACCCACATCTTTTTGAAGATTTTGGAAATCTTGTTGATGTTGTGTAAAAGTTGCACTGAGGACAATGCAAAAATAAGGGGAGGGGATTGTAATACCCCAAGGATGAGCCCCAATTATGTATATGTATTATAAACATGTTTTATAGGATAGTGAGCCAAGTGTATATAAGTTGGCGAGCTTATGTGTTTATTAGGATGGAGATCCTAGGAGTTAAAGGCCAAGAGCCTGATTTTGTATATGTAATTATGCAGATCATTAATATCATATATAAACATCGCTGCGTTCAGACCGACCACGAAGAAAGAGTGATGGGGGACTAAGATTCCACATAGTGGGTAAGGGAAAGGGGGTTGAAAGGTTGGAAAGAGGGGCTAACCTTAGGGGCTTAAGTCCTTGAGAATAATAATTTATTATTATTCCAAAGCTATGTGAAAGGACATGCTTTTATCCTAAGTTGTGGGAGGGGTAGCGTGTGTAAAACGGAAAGCATGCAGCTCCAAGAAGACAAGTGTCAACCTGGTCATATGCAGTTAAAGGCTAAAGTGTTATTTGTTTTGGGGGTTCATCCTCCATTCTTCTGTCCTTTGTCTTAACTGTGTGGGTCGATGTCTGATCTCTGCATACCCTCACGTAGCTCTGAAACCAGAAAACCGTGATGTTTTCCTGAGAAGTCGATGCATCCGCCGTCTAAACCATTTAATTCTGTGTTCAACCTCTGTGTCGATTCATTGTCACGCGCCCTAAAAACCAGTGGCAAACCCATGGACTGAGCCATGTCTCCTGTGTGTCCCTTGAACCCAGCTTATCCTCCCTTATAGGATCGAGTCTGTACCTAAACCGTTCTTGGGTTGTTTCCTTCTGTTTTCCGCAGTGGCGTTGACCAGTTGTTTTTGTTGTTATCCTTACCTTGCGGGAATTGAGTTGAATCATGGTTGTAGACGTAGGTTTTCAAGCCTGTGAGCAGCTCTCTTCAGGTGAGAGACTTTGCTGGGAAGTATTTTTCTCCCAGAGAGAGTCCAACACCAGCTACAGAGCTCTGAGAATTCCTGATGCAGCCTGTTGTCGAGACCCAGAGTGGGAGGTGAAGAAACCAATGGATTGTGTGACAGTGAAGGTGTATACTCACAGGTGGAGCAAGCATGTGGGGAATGAGAGTCCGTGAGTAGTGGGCGTAAGAAGGCTCCTACGGAGAATCCTTCTGGTTGCACTATGCAATTTTCCTGTAACCTTAGCCTAGTCTAGGATTCCCTTGCCCTTGGTGGAGCTTAGTCCTAGCTCAAGGGTGACTCACTACTAAGCGTGATGAGCAGCGTGGTCTAAGGCTAGGAGGTTCGTGGAAGGTCCGCATGTATTTGGTGGAGTTACTCCAGATTAAAAGATAAGTATCAGTCTGTGCTTAAATTATATGAATTTTATGCATGTTTGTGCTATTGATGCTTGAATGTTATCATGTGTTCCGTAGCGTATATGAATTATTGTCTATTACATTGAATCTGTATTGTAACAGTAAGCTCTGTGTTAAGTGTTTTAAATTCATTACAATGCATGTCATATGTGTATATATGTGACTGTTTCGTGTAACAATGTTACTCATCCTGTGGATGGTCGGGGACGTTACAGTATGGTATCAGAGCTTTAAAGGCTAAGTTAAGGTTGTATTAGTGGCATTGCCCGACCTGTTGGTGGTTGGGGATGCTACAAATAAAGTGGAGAAGAGAATCAATAATTGGACTTTCCACTGGATTTCCTTAGGTGGTAGATTGGTATTAGAAAAATATGTTTTTCAGAGTCTACCTGTATACTGGCTTATCTTAGCCAAGATCCCTTCTTTTATTCTACACAAGATTCAATACATTTTTGCAAATTTTATATGGAGAGGTGCTACAAAAACTACAGGCTTCCACCTTACAAAGTGGCAAAACATAGAAAGACCAAAGGAATCGAGATGATGGGGTATTCGAAATATTTTCTGGTTTGCTCAATCACCGGCTGCAAAATCTTGTTGGAGAGGTCTCTTTGGTAAAGGATTGTGGAGCGATCTACTTAAAACAAAATATCTAAAAGGAATAGACTTGACCTCATGGCTACGCAAATCTGAATATAAGTATCTGGAAGCATCAAACGTATGGAAAAATTTTATGGCCTAATTCTGGCTAGCATGGAAGATTGGGTGTGGCAAACAAGTTATTCTTGGGTGTGATCCACTTATAGGAGATAATGCTTCCTTTAAATTCTTGGGCTCCTTAATTCAAAATCTCAGCAATCACCATATATACTATCTAGGACAAGTAGCCACAACAAATGATGCTAGTAATCATCAGAGTCGGCTTGAGGATATCCACCTCAGTTTGACAAGGGATTTGGCTACAGAATGGAGAAATTTCCTTACATTGATGAAAAACAATGGAATCTTTGTCAACAATTCTAAAGATAAGCTAGTATGGTCATGGAAGAAGGTAGTGGGTAATGTAACAACCAATTTATCATACCAGTCCATATCCTTCATAAACACTACAGAAGACATCAAATGGTGGTATAAATCTATATGGAAAGTGAAAATACCAGTAAAAATTATTTGCTTCATGTGGCTATGTTTAAATGATTGTATTCTAACTAGAGTAAATTTTAGAAAAAGGGGAGGCATTGGTCCTTCAGTATGTAGTCTCTTTTTAAGAGATGAAGAGACAACTTCTCATATTTTTGTGCATTGTCAAACTTCGCAATATATATGGAAAAAGATCTTATTCTACCTCAAAATCCTTGATTCATGGAGCAGTTCTACTTTGGAAAGAAATATGTTTCAGTGGTTCACAAAATATCCAAAGATGAAACATATCCCTTTTATGATAACCTAAGGCATATGGAAATACAAAAATAAATTATTCTTTGAAAACTGGCCTAGACAGGTCTCCAGGATTATCACAAATATCCTTCTCACAATCAAAGAACACAATGGGGTAGGTGAAGATGACAAAGTAGATCACATTCTAAATCCACTATACTTTGATGATAATCCTATTGGATTCTTTGATGGAGCAAGTGTATATAATCAATGTGGAATAGGAACTTTTCTGAAAATCAATACAAAACACCATTACAGAGCACACTTTGAAGTGGTCAAGGAAATAATATGAAGGTAGAAATATTGGGACTATGGGGACTCCTCTCCCTGGCAAATAGAATAGACTGTCCATAAAAGAGATGATGGTAGTTGGAGACTCAAAGGTGGCCATAAATTGGATAATAGACAATTCAAATCTGAATTTGCCATATTTAGAAAACTGAAAAGACCAAATCAGAATTCTAAAATCAAGTTTTGATGGAACCAAGTTTTGATGGAAGACTTTACACTGAAAAAACTATTAAAAAATTCATTGTTAATGAAGACAACTTTTTTCTTTTCTAAAAGATAGAACAAGAAAAGATCACTTATACTGTTTTTTCCTTTATGAAACGACAAGATTTTAAATTTTTGTAATCAGCATGAAGCTATCACACTGAAGAGAATATCTACTTTTTTGTATAGTTTATTTCCATATAAACTATCAAGAAATAATTATGTTTTTCCAAGATCATGAGTTTTTATAATCTATACTCTAATAAAATAATATATTCTAATATAATAACAGTGAAACTGATTTTTTCTGCTTAAAAAAAAAGGGAAGAATTCGTATTATTTTGAACTTTACGTTCACTTTTTGGGTCTGTGGCAAACTTTTTAGGATTTAGCCACAGTAATGTGTACTTACTTCAGATAATCCAAGCACAGACGCTGCTTGCGTCGAACCATTAGCATTTAATTCCATTCACAATTTCAACACAACAGAAAACACAAAATGGTGACCTGCTATTCAATCCACTGTTGTCCCATATTCCAGATATTTGGTAGAGTTGGTCAATTATTTATTTTTTTGAGATTTAAGTTAACTCGTCGAAATTATCTGGACGAGAACCAAGTTTAAATCCGGTTAAGTTGCCATAGATACACGGCTTAATGTTATTCTTATTTTTATTTAAGATGTTGCGATAGGTACAAGGATCAGCTCTGCTGCCCTCTATCTGAAATCGACCAATAACCTATGATTCCGCTTATACTAAGTTTTGTTTTCAAAAAACGAACTGTGAGACTTTTGATGACACTTTAAACTTATCACCACAAAAAAACTGTGAGACTTTTGATGACACTTTAAACTTATCACCACAAAAAAAATATGAACAACGGTATTGTGAACACTATTATCAATAAAATATCGAAATATCTAGGTTTTGAAAAGGACTATGCTAAAGAATAGATTAATAACTAGCTTGCTACGCAAGCACTAATGCTGTTGTAGATGGTATATATATTATACTATATATCCATTTTTTCACTGGGGCATTTTTTTTTGCAGATGGTATATTATAAGACACAATATGTTGCTTGAAAAAATACATTTTTTCCCTACCCATCGGAGGGGAGTACCCCACGATCCCAAGAAATAGATAGATGTCTGTGATCTGACTGGTGGTCAAGAAAGCACCCCGCGAGTGCTTTGGCGACTTTCACTTTCCACCATTTTCACCGCCTACGTGCCCTTTACGCTCAGTCATTCAGAATAACACTTGCCCCGTGCCTCCACCTAGAAAGAAATATGATTGGGAAACTTCGGGAGGGATGGAGGGAGCTTTAAGGAAGTTCAGGCATAGAGAGGGTCTGCTTGGGTGTTTGTGCTTCACTTCTAAAGGTTATATTTCCATAACTAGTTTGACTAGGAGTTTGAACACTGTTTCTTAATGATTTGTCCGCAAAACGTGGATCTGGAGCAGGGGAAATTGTCCATGCCCAGTTATGAATGGTTTGAGCCCATTTGCTTCTGTAATTTCTAGATTGAAAAGTTGTTTCTAAGCTTTTTAATTTTTTCATTAGTGCAAGCCATAGGGGCAAGTGGATTTTTATTTCGTGAAAACTTGGCAATTAGGCCACATGGAAGAAGCATGCATTCACTCAGCGATAGTGATGGTACTAGGCAAACAACTTGTAGAGCTGGTTAAAATTAGGACTGTTGAAGATTATGCTGCTAAACTTTGGGGAACTGGTCAAAATTATAATTTTTATGTAATTCAGAAGTATTGATTCGCAATGTGTTGAATGGTGAAATTCCCCTCTTTTATGTGTTAGGGAGCACTTGTCTTGGTGTCACGCATTTCTAATTGTAGATAATCTAAGGTTGTATGATGCTTCTACGTTTCTAAGAATGTCATTGGTGTTTTTCATCTCTGAATTATATGAAAACTACAAAGAAAAGAGGAAGAATGAGGAAGAATTGGATAGAGTGTGATCTAAGCATCACATGATGATGATCGTTGTTATCCTCACTTTTGGAGCATGTGAAAATATTAGTGGGCATGATCTTGTATGAATATGTTGAATGGAATATTTTAGCACCTCTTTGATATTTCAAAATGGATTTTTCCTTATGATATGATATTCCATAACACATTTACTAGAGAATTATAGACTTTGTTTCTATGTAAAAAGATAATAGATAAAACCATTATACAGTATGAGTGGGCCTAATGGTTAATAATATGTGTTTCCTCCTAAGAGGTCTATACGGGCCCTTTGTTTACAAGTGAGTCTCATTATTATTACTATTATTTAAGTACTATGTGGTTTACTCAAATGAATTTCTTGAATGCACTCTCAAAGCCCCTCAAAACATCATGCTTCATTTTTCTTGTATCTGACTTGTGGCAATTTCTTGTTCTATTTTTCTCATATTTGTTTCTCTTTTTTCATACTTAATACTCATGACATACCTTTTTCTATTACCATCTCGAAGGCTAACTAACTCTGCTCATACATGAGCTAAGTTGATGTAGTCTTAGCTACTGTGCTAGAACAAAAGACCAAAATGTGATCTTATGCCTTGGGTTATGGTAATTTTGTCTGCATCTGATTTCTTTTGATCTATAAACTGTTGTGGATATTCCAGTGACGAGTTTGTTACAATAGGTCTAATAAAAATACTGAAATCTTTACTATGAAGGTTGATTTCCTTTATATTTCAGATTCTTTAATTACTAGTCTTTTGCTTAAATGTATGAAATAGCTGAAATGCAAAAAATAAAGAATACAAATAAATACTCACACCATCCACAAATAACATGAGATATAACTTGGGAAACCGAATATGAGAGAAAACCCATCTAGAAGGTGAGATTTCTCTTAACTCTTTTCTTCAAATGCAAGTACAAAGAAAGAGACGCTCTCTATGGAGTTTCCTTTGCTATTGTGGCTTGTATGGCTGCTATAGGATATATTCTCTATTATGCCCTCAAAATACTACTCCTAGGTTCTATGCCCAACTATGAAACAAATACAATGTCAAAGAATGGAACCCCTTATCTTCCTAGCAGCCTGTTGGCACATGGGCAGACCCGGGGTTCAATGCTTCAACAATGCACCAACAAAACCCTAACTACCAGCCCTTTCGATAACACTTGTGAAGTAGATGAAGTCTCACCCAAGGTAGAGGTAGGGGGGGTTGCAGAACTCAAGTGTTTACAACCTAGCTAGGACATAGATCTATGATCACAATACTTAACAGAGCACTTAGAAATTAGCGTTCATTAGTCTTTAACCCGTTATTCACAGCGCAGGTCAAAACCCTAATTTACAGAACAACGCAGTATTAATCAAGATCTAATCACATCTAACCATTCAACACATAGCATCAAAGAAGCTCTAGCATTCATTTAGATCATAAGCACTCAACATTCATAGATATATCTATCTTACATGAAGATTAATGCACTAAGCAAATATAAGAACAGTATAGCACAAAGCACATAACACAGGATATACGTGGTTCACCCCAGTGTGGGGCTATGTCCACCAACTCTTCATCTTCTTTATTAGCTTCTTCCAATCTTCTTACATGCACAGAGCCACACATCCATCTCCGCATAGGATAGGAGATCTGTGCGCACCTCGCCAGATCCTCCTTCCCTGAGTTAGGTCAAGGCACAGAGCCTTACACAGTCTGCGTACAAAGCTTCTTACAATCACTTGTACTTAGCTTTGCAAGTCTTAACGCACTATATGCACAAAGCCAAATACCACTATAATCACACAGATTAGACTCTTAGCACTTAGCACTTCCTACTTACATCGCCAAGCTACTTATTTATACATTACAAAAGGGGCCTAAACATGGGTAAACCCATGGGCCGACATCCCATACCCATTACATAAACCCTAACCCCAAAAATCTCCTAAAAGGGGGCGAGATCCTAGGATCTCTGCTTCACCTGGGTGCTCTGTCTTCGACCAGCCTGTTGAAGTCCCAAAATTGGTCAAACACGACCAAGTTTCTCCAAAACTTGGTCGAGGGCCAACAAGCCCCCAACACTCACCCGTGACTCGTCTCGAGTCACTCTAATCTGGGAAACTCTGCCTCGAAGGCCTCGAGCTTGGCTCGAGCTACCTCGACTTGATGCTTCGCCAGAGCCTCCTTCTCGGCAAACTCCTAGATGACTTTCTCGGAGACAGGCCCTTCCAAGCATATGGTGACCATCTGTTCCAGCTGTGCACCTTGTCCCTCGATCTCCTCAAAAAGTGTGTTGGCTTCATCCTGTACCAGCTGGAGTCTCTGGGTACTTCCATGACTCTACTCTAGATGGCATGGACCTGTTGTTGAACTGCGTGTTGTTCCTGTGACCTTTTCATCTTCTCAACTGCTGAAGGTATTTTCAGTTGCACTTGCACTGTCGATGCTTGTTGTTTTTCTTCCTGGAGATATGACTTCAATGTCCTCAGTTCTATGTCCTCTGCAAGGTGCTCATAGGTATGTGAACTTCGATTACTGAGTTTCTTTCATTCGAATGCCAATGCCTTGATTCTTTCGACAACACTCTTGGCAGTTTATTCCCTCTGATCTCGCACTTCCTGCAGAGTGCTCGACACTGCTTGCAATTCCAATTCTGCTACTCTTTCTTGGTGCTGCTGAATGGATTTAGCGAGCTTCCCCACTTGGATATCAGTTGATTCTTTGTCCATCTATGCCAAGCCCGGCACAGAGCGAAGTGCTCGAGTGACTGCTTCTCTAACTCCGGTCTGCTCCACGAGTAGTTGATATTTCTCTCTCTAGATCTGTTCTCTGTCCTCTTCAAACTTTGCCTGGAGATCATCTTTATCTTGCTTTGCAACCCAACATTGCTCTAGGGATTCCTCCTTTGCTTGCTTCAAGGCCTCTATGGCCTACTCTTTCTCCTCCTGTACTCGATGAAGGAGAGCCTCTGTCGCATCTGCTAATCTGCATAGATGGGCAGGCTCATCTCCAACTTCTATGCTCCCTGATGACAATGACGCAGTGAACATTATGTGGCTCGAATAGAGAGCATGTTGTACTCCTTTGAGATCCACCTCGATTATTTCATACATTGTCTCTTGTTTGGCTTTATTTTTCTACAAAATGTCCTCCGAGGTATCTGATACATCTTCGTTGATAAGGTCAATATCATCCATCGTAAGTATAGTCTGTAACTGGGTTTATCAGTGTGACTCTTCTTCCACACCAATGGTTTCTTTGGGGAAACCTTTCTTTTCTTCGACGTCTCGACCTTTGTAAGGGGATCTTTTGACGGTGTCACTTTTCCCTGTTCTTGCTTGTCTTCTTCCCCTTCCTTCTCTTGGCTTACTTCGTCGTCTCCTCCTCCTCCAGGTGACTCCGATGCAGTTTTCTTTGATGCATTGTTTATTTCCTGCACCTCTTCCTTATTCCTCTTCTTCCTTGTGTTTCTCGGTCCATCATACTCTTTTCGGGTAACCACAGGACTTCTGATAAGGTCAGGGCCAGAGAGTTCTGACTGTTCGACTGGTACAAGGAATTTTGCAGGACATTCCTTGGTTATTTCCTCCATATCTTCCTCGGTGAGTTTGTAATAGGACTAGAGCTCTTCCTTGTGTTCATCCCCATGCGTAGTGATATATATGAAGTGCCTGTTTGCATAGAAGTTCGCTAGTGGCCTGAACTAATGTAAAGTATTCGGAGTCATTCAGGAGAATGACTCAATGGCTCACGTGAGTTGTAGATAATAGGTGTGGAAGACATCATTCGACTACCAGTTCTTCGCCATATCACTCGAGTACCACAAGGTATTGAACCTCACGGCCAGTGGTTAAGACAACTCGACTTCTGGGAAGGTCGCTCCTTCCAGCATCTCCCAAGCGACAAAGGAAACGAGACTCAACAACCAGTTGAAGTGAAACTCGTAGCCTTGGTCTTGCACTTCATGACAATCTTGCTCTAGTTGGTTGACGAGGTAACTCACCTAGTTCATTTGCATCCCTTCAACACATTTTCCTGCGAGGTCAACAATGAACCCCGTGACCTGCATTGGTCTATTCTGCCTGACAAGCTTACCAACGATCAACTGGAAATCTAGGCGCACTGTGCCATTTTGGATGGAGGCTACCTTGTAGCCCCGCTTCCCCTTCTCCACATTGCCATAGGTGTCCTTTATTCGCTACACTAGGGTGCAATTTGCAACCTTCCCTGGGTAGAAATCCTCAGGATCCAGGCCTTGCATGCTTAATCTAGTGATCCAGTGGATCAATGCCGGATCCACAGTGATGCGCCTATCCAACCATAGGTAACTGCCATGGTAGCATGACAAGAGGAGTTTAACACACGCGTTAACCTCCTGATGTTGGTCGAAGTGTGGTATCTTCATCACATTAAGGATTGTTGATCTTGTGATGTACATGGTCCATGACTGGGGGACTATCTTCGACTTCTTCCCCGTTGTCTTTGTCAAGTACTTATGTGGTGGGAGCATTCCATAATTTTTGTGGTCTCCCAAGTTGAAATCACTGATCTTGAGCGTCAGAATCTATCCTAACTGCGGTCCAACTGTGTGTATCCCCTTCGGGAGGTATGCAGTGATCGGTGTATAGTCGAAGTCCCTCAAGACGTTTTCATGACTAACCACACCAGTTAGAGGTGGGGTATATTCAGGCAGGACCGACAGGATGAGCTTCACATTTGCCAAGTCATCATGATGCTTACTCATTTTCTCTATCACTGTTGGGGATGGCCTAGATCGACGTACAGTCGATGGGGAGGCTTGCAATCCTCTCATCGATGAGGCTTGTGCTCCCACAAACATGACCTTCTCTGCCATGAGGTAAATCAAAATCTCTTCGATAGACTTCTCTACTGTGTTGTGTTCGTCCAACATACACGCTCGTGATCAGATATCTTGATTCAACGAACAAACACTCGAGGTAAGTAGAATGGGTGGCAAGGTATAAATAAGCACTGTGCAGAAGTAATTAGTTCTTTGTGGGCTCAGATAATCACAATTTGCAAAAGTGTCCCTGATAAGACATTCGATGGGTTAAATAGATAATGTTGTAATAGACTCCTTCAATGAGCAGGAATGCCTCAATCAATACAATTCCATCCGTTATGGCACAGTCCCAATGGTCTAGTGGCGATCTTTTTGAAAATAACTATGTGTCTAGCCATTCTGGAGCATCATTCTAATGGTCAGGATGCCTCCAATGGTCATATTTAATCATCGTGGTGAAGTGCCAGTCTGTGTTGTTCTTCTATTCTGGTGAGGTTCAAGTTCTACAAGACTGCGTTCTGTGAAGTCTTTCCTAGAACCTCCTTCAACTTTTCTAGCTTTGTTTTCTTTCTTTCTTTCCTGTGATCTACATCTCTAGATTCCTCTTTCCATTCTTGTTCTTATCTTCTCTTAGCATAATAACTTTTCACTACTGAGGGTGTTTCATAGGGTTCGAGGGTAATACTTATTTTCTTATTGTTTCTGGGGTAGGTGATCTTCTCTCTTGCATGGACAAGTTTTGTAAGCCTTCTCTCATTCTTTCAACCTTGACAGCCTTCAGCTTCTTCGACTTATCCTCTTGTTCTTGTATTAAGCGTGCAATTCTTCTAGCCATGAAATCCCTTAATTCTTTTTTTTTCTATTCTATAGCTTCCTCTTCTTCTTTCCTTCATATCTAATCTTTCTCAATCCAAGTTCTTCCTAACAAAAGTGCAAAAGGGTTGTTGTTCTCAACAAACTTAATGACCTCAAATTCTTCTTCTTTTGATGTTCCATGGGCGATCACAAGTACATAAGTAAGTCTTTCACATAGGGTTATCATCCTTCCTTTAAACAAGCCTATCCGTCCCAATGAAGGAACCATAGCAAGATTTCCCAAAATTTCCCAAGTACTTTCTATCATAATGTTCACCTGTGTTTCTGCATTTAATACAAAGTCTATGTCGAAGTCTCCAATTCTTGTTTCTATGCACTACTTCTCCTTTAAGATCTCTGGTAAACTGATGTCTCTGTGATGATTCAGTGTTTCTTTCATCTACAATAATATAGCCTTAGATTCTTTCTAGTTCTTTATTATATTCTTAGTCTCTTGACCTTCTTCATGGTTTTCTTGTCTCATATTCATCTTTTCAGCCTTAGCAATCATTCTAGGGCAATCCAAAACTTCATGTCCAGTAGCTTTACAACAAAGAAAAATAGGACCTCGACTAGGGCATTCCTTAGCAATATGTCCTGGTATTCTGCAACTATAACAAAGAGTCAATCCTCTCTTTCTCTTAAATGATCCCCAACCTTTTCTGTACTATGCACTGGGATCACAGTGATGAACCTGCAAAAAAATCTTTCTAGGATTCTGCATCCATTTGTTACTCCAAAAATTCTTTATATGCATAGAAATAACATATCTTTCACTATTTCTATCAGATCTATTCATATCACATTCGCTTTCTTCTAGCTATGCCCTAGTTTTCAGACTAGGAAAAAATCTATCAAACATACCTAGATCCATTCTTTTGAAGAAAAAATTTCCACTTATCTTACCTTTATCAGAGCACAAAGATTTAAGATCTTACCTCTTTCTTCAGATCCAGCTTCCTTCTCTTATCATAGAGCTTCACAATTCAAGTAGAATACTGCGCACTACAACAACAGATATACGCACATAAATTTCTCTTTTCTTCAGTTCCCAACAATCATAGTTTCAGGTCTCGACAACGAAACTATTTTTTGGCACAAGGGCAGACCCGGGGTTCAACTCTTCAACAATGCACCAACAAAACCCTAACTACTGGCCCTTTCGACAACACCTGCAAAGAAGATGAAGTCTCACCCAAGGTAGAGGTAGGGGGTGTTGCAGGACTCAAGTGTCTACAACCTAGGTGGGACATAGATCTGTGGTCACAATACTTAACATAGCACTTAGCAATTAACATTCATTAGTCTTTAACTCGTTATTCACAGTGCAGGTCAAAACCCTAATTTACAGAACATTGCAGTATTAATCAAGATATAATCACATCTAACCATTCATCACATAGCATCAAAGTAGATCTAGCATTCATTCAGATCATAAGCACTCAACATTCATAGATCTATCTATCTTACATCAAGATTAATGCACTAAGAAAATACAAGAACAATATAGCACAAAGCACATAACACAAGATATATGTGGTTCACCCTAGTGGGGTGCTACATACACAAACTCTTCGTCTTCTTTATTAGCTTCTTCCAATATTCTTACATTCATAGAGCCACACATCCAACTCCGCATAGGACAGGAGATCTATGCGCACCTCGCCAGATCCTCCTTCCCCGAGATAGGTCAAGGCATAGAGCCTTACACAGTCTGCGTACAAAGATTCTTACAATCACTTGCACTTGTCTCTGCAAGTCTTTACACACAGTATGCACAAAGTCAAATACCACTATAATCACACAGATTGGACTCTTAGCACTTAGCACCGCCTACTTACATCTCCAAGCTACTTATTTATACATTACAAAAGGGGCCTAAACATGGGTAAAACCATGGGCTAACATCCCATACCCGTTACATAAACCCTAAACCCAAAAATCTAGTAAAAAGGGGCAAGATCTCATGATCTCCACTTCGCCTGGGTGCTCCATCTTGTACCATCTTGTCGAAGTACCAAAAATGGTCAAACATGACCAAGGTTCTCCAAAACTTGGTCGAGGGCCAACATGGCCCGATATTTAACATAGTTTGATAGCCATCTAGGGGTAGGGTTTTGACCTCCTCAACCCTCAATTGTGATATTTTTTTGGACCTTCTATAATCTTCTTGAAAGTTCATACATGGCTAGCCCCATATGCGTGAGTAATGGGGGTCGACGTGGCATCCACTCGTACCATGTTGGTCATCATGATAGGTCAACTTGTGGGAGGCAGAACTTTCATATACAAACTTCGATTGAGGCATTTGATGCATTGTTGGAAATGTCTCGGAGTGTAGAATATGGAACCTTTCTCAAAAAATAGAAAGTAGGTTGAAAAAAGGTCGTTTTATGCCTCAAAATGGCTCTAGAAGATTTCAAACGGTTTCTGACCTAAATTTTTCAAATTGAGACGTGTTGATAAAATGATCCTACAAATGGATTCCTCCATTTTTTTCCACTCAACAAAACATCCAAATTGATGACAAACAATATAATGATCCAATCTAAATTATACCTCCCCATTTAGGGAGGCTTTTGGTCCCCAAAAGATTTATTGAATGAGGTGATGAAATTTTTCCTCTACCTTTGTTATCAAACAAATCAGTAAGTGCAGACACAAACAGATCTCCCTAGCTTCACTATGAAACTAGAAAAAAACACAAAAGTACACTACTTTTTCCTTATATTTCAATTATCAAATGAGAAATGGATCTAGAACATACCTTTTAAATATCGAAGATCCGACTTCTCCAATGCAATCCAAGCTCCATCATGAGGCTTATGGAGAAATATCTGCAAATAAACCCAAGCCAACAAAGATAAGAATAATACAAGAAATATTTGATATGAAACTATGTATTTGATCAAGGAATCATACAATATGGACAAATAAGATTCATATAGGAAAGAAAAGTGCAGATGTATTAAATAATAGAAAGAGAGATTACAACCAATGCCTTGATGTCATAAGGTCCCTTCCAACTGTCCCTCGTTTCCCACACACTTCTGCTCCAAGAATTTTGAGACTATAGATCTGAAAGTCACTCACAATCTATCTTGACAAATCAAAACTCAAAGCCACTCTAACCAAGCTAACAATCTCAAGCCAAATTTCCCATCTACAAGGTCTAGCCAATCTAACTTTTTCCATGAGAGCTCCTCTCCTTTTATAAGCTAAAGAGGATAAGGTGAGGAGGTTAGGATGATCCCACTAAATCAGAAAAGTGAGTAAGATCCAAACCAATCGAAGGCCACCTCACCATAAAAGCTTCTCCTTCTAGAAGCATGGAGAAGATGCTTGTTTTTCCCATGTACGAAAATTGTCACACCCTAAGTATAGTGCAGCCTGCGGAGATGTCGCAACCTAGGCTTAGAGAAGGGGGCAACGATTAGGCATCATCGCACCTTATATATAGTGTATCCTATGACGATCTTCCTTAATAGGGTTTTTACAAAGGAAAATACAATTTCTTCTCTCAAGTAAAGTTCTTCTCCCTTCTTTCTTCAGGAATTTGGGCCATTGATCCTTATAAATACAAAGGATAGATTTACAACATTAACAGTTGTAGGGATGAAGAAAATAATGTGTAACAAAGAGCCCCCCAAAGTATGAAGTTAGAATATAGTGATATCTGAAATACTTTGTCGAGTGTGTGTAGGGAACAAGGAACACGTCGGTCGAAAACCTGCCAACAAACAAGGAAATATAGTACAATAATATGTCATCACTAAGGTAGGCATTCCCATACTCAGAATACAAATGACTCAAAGCATAAATGCCAACACATAAAGATCCATGTCAAGTAATACAGGTCATGGCCACCAAACATACACTTTGGATCCATGCCATTATGACTCAAATCTGAACATAGCCACCAAAAATACACTGTGGATCTATGTGTTAAAGACTCAAATTTGAACATAGCAACGAAACATACACTGTGGATATATGCAACAGTACAATCTAAATATACTCCAATGCAACCTGAATCTGTCAGAAAAGATTCAGGGTCTTCATCCCCATAACCCTATAGTATGAATCTAACCATGTGAATACATGTGCTAAAGTTGAATATGGTAGAAACCACTTGATTATTGGTCATTAATGAACACCATTAACAAGTGCGAGGGAAATCACCATTAATGTCAATGACCCCCAAGGTACTCTAGTACAATCCAACAAATGTGAATTAATGAGATGAATTCAAACACTTGACAGAATCTCCCGATCAGGGGTCAATAATGAAAACCCACTGTCGAAAGCGAGGAAACTTGCCATTGAGGTATGCAAGTTCCAAGGTACCAATTAATTTTTAAGTCTAATTCCTGGATAATGAGTTGAATTCGACAGGAAAAGACTCATCACAGTAGGGCCTTAATGTATCCCCCATCAATGACACGAAATGGGTAATAATATTTGAGGTAGATCAGAGTAAAAAGTGATACAGGACTGACTCAGGGATGGTTGATGCAATAGAAGGCTTAAGGACTATAGAAATGGCTGATGCAATAGAAGGCTTTCTGGATTGAACTTCTTTTTGAACATATTGACAACATGACAACTGTCTTGGAAAAAGTGACTGAACAACAAGGATCACAGACCAATTTGTAATCTTATAAAAGAGTATGATCAAGAGACAAGTGGATTTTCCAACCTAGACACAAAGCGAGTAAAAGGGTGTCATGTTCAAAGGTGACTCTTTCATAGAATACAGTTTTAGATACATTTCTTTCCCAAAATTTCCCCCACCATTTCTGGTGAGTACCTATTTATTTTTACACAAGCTTGAGGAGGATAACATATGCTTGAACTATAAGCTCCTCCTTCATATGAGTCCCTCGAAGTATATTTAACGAACCATAAGAATGAGTGGTTCGGTCCCATATGGTCCTTTTGATGTTTTTTTTACGAGTCTATTGGCCCTTGACCAAGTTTGAGGATCCTTGGTCATTTTTGACCATTTTGGGACTTTGACAGGCTGTCAAAGTGGAGATCGTTGGATCTCGGCCCCTCTTTTAGGGATTTTTGGGTTTTGGGCTTATGTAACGGGTATGGGGATGTCGGTTCATGGGTTTACCCATGTTTAGGCATATTTTGTAAAGTATAAATATATGTCTAGGCGATGTAAGAGGTGTGTGTGGGTGTGTGTGCGTGTATGGAAAGTAGGAATCTGTGTGGTGTTATGCTAAGTGTAAACTGTAATTACTTTATGCATATTGTGTGAGGCTTGTAGAGATAAGTGCAAGTAGTTGTAAGATACTGTGGAAGGATTTGTGCTATAACTCAAGGAAGGAGGATCTAGCGAGGTGCATAGATATCCTGTCCTCTGTGGAGTAAGATCTCAAGGCTCTGTGCATGTAGCTGATTGACCAAATATAATAAAAAGAAGAAGAGTTGGTGGATGTATCCCTAGGGTGGGGGTGAACCAAGTATATCTCGTGTTGTCATGCTTTGTGTGATGTATTGATGTGTCTATGTGTTTACTTGCTTAAGTTCTTTGATATAGATAAATTATAGATAGATTTGTTGATGCTTTGTGCTTAATAATATGAATAACTGCTAGATCTAACCCATGTGAATGTGCTTAGTGCTCGACTATACTAGATCTGGGTGAATACTGCGATGCTCTGTGATTAGGGTTTTATTGAGAAGAACATACTAGCTAATTATTGAAGGATCATAATTGCTAAGTGCTCTGTTAAGGTACTGCAATCACAGATCTATTTCCCATCTAAGTTTGCAGACACTGGAGTCTTGCAACCATCCCTGCCTCTACCTCGGGTGAGACTTCATCTGCTTCGCAGGTGTTGCCGAAAGGGATGGTAGTTAGGGTTTTGTTGGTATGTTTTTTTAGTGATGAACCCTGGGTCTTCCCCTGTGCCAACAAATGGTTCCTTTGTTGGGACTTGAAATTGTGATTTCTGGGAATTGAGAAAGAAGGAGCTCTATGTGAAGATCTGACCTGAAACTATGAAAGCTATGTGCATATATATGCTTCCCTAGTGCACAATATTCTACTCGATCTATGAAGCTCTGTGCTAAGAAAAGAAATCTGATCTGAAGAAAAGATGTAAGATATTGAAGCTTTGTGCTTCGGTAAAGGTAAGGATATTGAAAAGTTTTTAGATCTGGATGCTTTGTGCTTTGTTGAAAGTAAGATTAGTGTAAATTTTTTGTTTCAAGAGTATGGATCTAGGTATGTTTGATAAATTTTGTCCTAGCCTGAGAACTAGGGCACAACTAGAAGAAAAGATGTTTGATATGAGTAAATCTGATAGAAATAATGAAATAGATGTTATACCTATGCATAGAAAGAATGTTTGGACGAACAAATGGATGTAGGATCCTATAACGATTTTTTTGCAAGTTACCTACTATGATTCTAGTGCGCAGTACAAGAAGGGCTAGGGTGTTGGTTGTGAAGCCTGATTATCTTCCTGATTCAGAGGTCATTTACTTTCAGCCGTGTTTATACCCCATGAAGTATTTACACCCTAGAAGTATGTACAATCTTCCACGTGGGGGAGTGCAGAGGGGGGGTACCCCC
>JASDQU011404566.1:0-23441 GCA_032191745.1 Picea mariana
ATTTTTTATCAGTAGTTGACACATGATTGTTATATACTTGGTACATGGTTGGATGCACTTGTTTATGGTACAGGTTGATTACAGGTTGTTTGGCACAGGTTGGTGCATGGTTGATGGTCTTGTTTATGGTACAGATTGATATCTGTTGAGGATTGTTGCCTCATCTCAGTTGGTGCTGAGAATGCAAGATGATTCTTGCATATAGAGCTGGTTCTCTTGTAGAGTTGTACTCTATTCAGTTGTTGCTGATAAACCCCAAGGATTGTAGTCCGTAATAAAAAAAAAATTGAGCATACATCTTGTGTTCTTTGTGTTCATTGTGGTGATGACTTGTTGATGATATATTGCTGATATATGTTGCTAATATGTGCTCACATCTAACTGGTTANTTGTGCAAGAGGGAAGTTTTGGGAAAAAGAGCTCCACACTCATTCACCCCCCCTCTAAGTGTGGTAGGTGTGTCCAACATACGACACTTAGTATAATATAAGTATGACACTTAGGAATGTGGAAAATCGACCCCTACATAAGTGATACATATATGTGACACTTAATAGAATACGATACATAAGTGTACCACCTAGTAGTGTGGAAATTTGATGTGTAACAGATGCCCCCTAAAGTGTGAGATCAAAAGAGAAACTTATGGCCGAAACATTTTTCAAAATGATGTGTGCCAAGGAGTTTTGGAATAGGAGAGTTGGATGGAAGCTGCAAACAAACATCAAACAACATATATATGAATCATCTCGAGGTATACATACCCATGCTCGGTACAAAATGGACTTAAAGAACGGTCATCGAGCAGTACATTGTGGATCCATGAAAGCACTGACTAAGAATATGGCCACTAAACACACAACATGGATCCATACCTCCATGACTGAATTAGGTCGTAGCCATGAAAACGTACAAAGTGGAGCTACGATATGACAACAACATAGCCACAGGCCAACACAAAGTGGATCTGTGTGACAATGTACATCAGTAAGATTATCCTTCGTCACAACCTAGGTTGGGAATATAACACTTGTAGGCTCCAAAAAGGTTCCCAAGGTATTCATCCTGAAATCGAACCAATATGATTCTAACCATGCAAATATATGTACTTATGTCAAACATGGTAGAAACCACTTGATTACCATTCATTAATGTATATCGTTAACAAGTGCGAGGGAAATCACCAATGATGACAATGACTCCCAAGGTACCCTAGTATAATCCAACGAATGTGAATCAATGATATGAAATTGAACATTCGATAGAATCTCCCGATCAGGGGCCAATGATAAATCCACTGTCAAAAGTGAGGAAACATGTCATTGAGGCATGCAGGATCTGATCCACTAACTAGTTTCTAAGTCTAATTCCCATATAATGTGTTGAAGTCGACAGGAATAGACTCGTCGAAGGATTTCCATGATGTATCCCCCATCATCAACACAAAACTGATTAGGATAGTGATTTGTGATGATAGAGAAAATGTGGACATACTAACATAGGTATGAAAATGGATAATATTGCAGAGGTTGATTGAAGCTGAGACTTCCCTTGAACATTGCACGACATGACAATTCTAAACCTAAACCAAGTTAAATCAACATTACGTAAAGTGCAAGTTACCGCAGTTCGGTGGGGGGCATTCATGGCCTTTATCTTTTAATCCCACCAGCCTCTCGAATGGCCTGAAAGAATCTGTGGGACCATCTTTTAGGAGAGAAGTCCCTAGACTCCTACAGAAGGTATTCCTGGTGGATTTTTTCCCTGGATGCTCTAATGGCAGGCTGATGGAGGGTTGTTACTCAAGTAGATAGTGACATGCAACTTCAAGTATAAAATTCGATGCACCAAAGGCCTCATCTCTGTGAAATTTTTCATAGTACGGATATGAAGTCAGGTTTAAAAGCCTGTAAAATATCGCTGGTGGGTTCCTCAAGGCAGCGTTAACACTTTGGTAGCATTTCTTAGCTTATGGATAAGATATCTGTGTTAGGTCGGGATAGCTTATGGAGAGAAATATGTTAGTTATCTCGTTTTCCATAGTGATGAATAACAAGGAAAGGAAGACTTGGATGGAACTATGCTTGACATAGTGACGAATAACAAGAAAAGGAAGACTAACGTAAACAAATGGGACAAACCAACAACATATCAAGAAACAAGTGTCATAGTAGTGATTAATTCCGTTCCGATAATAAATTTGGAAATGTTATGGAAAGCATTTTGTCAATGCTGATTTAGACTTTCAAATGCATATCACTTAAAAAATATAACTGATTTTTCAGTTTTACAGTAAATTTAGTCATAAATTAAGACTACAAATAATGCAGTTCTACAAATCCAAGTGTGCAGGTATAAATTGTGAGAAGATTAAGCGATCTCCAATCTATACATGTTTATACATGTTTGTGCATGGTGATAGTTCTATTCGTTTATTATTTATTTATCCTCTGGCCACAAGGACTGCAGACATGACTATCATAGTATTTTCTTTGGCACCATAAATTGTTGGTACAGGGAGTCAAAAAGGTATATAAGTTTTGATACAAAAGGTATGTTGGAAGTATGACAACAATTATGTGGTAGTTCATATAACAGAGGGAATTCGTGAACCTATGTAACCAAAGAAAGTTTTTGAACTGATGTAATGATCTAATCTATGTTGTATATATCCATGAACTCCAGAGAGGCATTTTATAATGTTATAAGCCTATCTTTAATAATAAGACATATTGAAAGTCTTTCTTCTTGTTATTTTGTCACGCGCTCAAAATATTTCATCAATGGATTCCTTTACCTAATTTGTGATCCTCTCTAACTCATTCTCTAATGGGGTCTGGGTGGCCATTACCTTAACTATTTTCCACTTATTGCGTTGCGGAACTAATTTTGTCTTATGTGTTGTTCTTGCGCTATTTCCTTCCTATTCTTCATATTCATCTTCATCATTTATTTCTTATCTCTGAGGGTTTTGTTTCTATGGTTTCTCTGGCTCTATGTTTATCATGGGTATCTTCCAACCAGCATCCCAATCTTCCATTATGTGCCTCGTTTCTTCCTCAGTGACCTTGTAATGTGTGGGAAACCACTCTTGATTTGGGTCCTTCTTTGCTTGGATATACATGTGATGGTGCCCAACCTTAAATCACGCAATTGGATTGTATGCTTCTACCACCTGTGGTGGTATGCGTGGTGTCATTTGAATTCTTTCCCTAATGACTTCCTTATAGATGTAGAAGTGAATATTGTTGTCTAGTTGTCTCTCCTTGTGCGCAGTATGCCACAAGTTTCTGTACCTTGCTTCTAAGCATGGCTTATTTTTTGTTGACAAAAAATGTGAGTATTTTGGCTCCCTTCAAGCCACTAATGATATTAATATCAACAACCATGCATAGTAAAATTCCATACCTCTTTCTTGAGCTTCTTTGTAGTCTATCATGTTAGCTTCTTACTTGTAGTCCTATATTCCCATAATATTGTTGGAATATTCAATTCCCAGTCATCTTGACTCACGTTGCAAACCTTTATCAACACATGTCCTAGGATCTTATTGAATGCTTCTACTATGCCATTTTCCTGAGAGTGATATGGGATTCTATTCTGATGATATATCTGAAACTCCTATGTTAACGCTACAATCATCCTATTTAGGAAATGAGTTCCCCGATCACTCATAAGTATCCTTGGGCATCCAAACCTTGTTACTACATTCTCAAACAAAAATTGTGCAATTGTCTATGTGCTGCAATCATTGACTGTCTCTGCCTCTTCCCATCTGGTTAAATATTCTATCCAATAATGATGTACCTAACTCCCTACCTCTTAGCTAGTGTATTAATCATCCTAACAAATTCCACTTCCCATTTATCAAAATCTTGTAATGTCACTTGTGGGACTAAGGGAATTTCATATCCCTTGGAAGGCTTCCCAAGTCTCTGAAAAACATCACAATTGTGATAGAATTCATTGGAATCTTCAGGGTATTCCACCACAACAAGCGTGTAAAATATTTTGAGTGGTTTATTTTCCTACATAATGTCCCCCTGCAACCCCATCATGCGCCTCTAACAAGATCATATTGATTTCATCCTCCAAGACACAACGTCACAGAATATTGTCTACATCTAAATTGTACTAATTTCTTGCTACCATCTAGTATTTTGATGCCTTTACTACTAGTTTCTTCTTCTGTGCCACCGTGAATTCTGATGGGGTTACTCTTGTGCTCAAAATCTTAACTATGTCTGCAAAATATTCATCAACCATCTAGATTACAAATAAATGCGTGTCTGGTAAAATGTCATCCAAGTTGCATGCATCTTCACCTGACAATATGTGCGATAAATGATTTGGTCCTGAGTTAAACATTCTTAGTTTCGCAAATACCTCAAAGTCATGTTCCTGGAAAAATAATAGTCATCGACATATTCTTTCCCCCAACACTGGATTTTAAACTATGTATCTCAACGTAGAATGGTCTATATACATTTTGAAATGAGATCCAAGTAGGTAATGTCTGAACTTTTTCAAGGCATACACCATTGCAAAACCTTCTTGTTCTATCGTAGTATAGTTATGTTATGTAGATGATAATTTCTTGTTGTTTAATGAAATATGATGGTCTATCTCTCTTTCACCTGGTTGATCCAAAACTACTCTTAATGCTATCGACGATGCATCCACATGTACATGGAATTCTTTGCTCCAGTTAGTAAAAACTAGAATTGGCGCAGTGATTATCTTCTACTTTAATGTGTCCAGACCCTACTAGCATTTGTCATTCCACTGAAATTTAAATTGATTTTTCAGCAACATCTCCATAGGGGCTGTAACCTATGCATATCCTTTGATAAAATTTATATAATAGCGAGTTGTTGTGATAAATCTTACCCTACGGACAGGTTAAACTCCCCTTAGACGGGTTTTCTTTAGATAAGACAAAATAGCGCAAGTGGACACTAATATCCCTTGCTATTTTCTATTCACGCATGAAAATGAGAAGAGGGAAAAGGAAATAAAAGTGCACCTTTTTCAAAGGTTGTCCTCGCTGCTCCTTTTTGCTCCAGTGTTGAATCTAGTCCTAGCTTGATCATGATCTCCCTGCACTTAGACAAAACGATCTTTCTCTTATACTACTTGCACAAAGTTATATGAAAGAAAATCTAACTAAATGAAACAAGCATAAACATTCATATGTAAACTAAATGAGACATAAGTATGGGAATAGGCCAAGCTTATATTGATGAGAAACAATGGATACTTACAACCATGTTCATTTTATGCAAGATTACTCCAATGCTTCTGCTTTCCATCCCCTTACACCTCCTAACAATAATGAGAATGCTTTTGAACTATCTTTGAATGTCTCAAGAATAGAGGTTTCATACTCTCAATACCCTTCTTTTACCTTTGAGTGGCCTCCTTATATCGCAAATGAAGGCCCAACCACCATGGAGTATTTTAGGAGTATGGTTGAGGATATGGCTCAAATAATTAGGATATTCAGCCTAGGATCAAGTATATAAGTAGGACTCGAATCCCTTTCATATATAGGACTCAAATCCCTTTGATCCAAACAAACTCTAACATCCAGGAACCTTCCCTCCAAAAAATTTGGACTTGATTGTAACCAAACTGATGCTCCCCAAAGGATTAAAACAGAGCGTCACTGACTGTCCCCCAAAATTGATCAGAAAGTGTCATCAAGGGACTAGCGCTCCCTATGTATGGGCATGGGGCGTTAGTCCTAAAAAATGGTCAAAAACTCAAGGTAAAAAGTGGTTTTTGTTGATTAAGGTTGGTTGTCATTGATGTCAACCCTTGAAGAAAGCCCCGTAGCACAAAGGTTGGGTAATGGACCCAATGTTGTTTGATGTAAATATGACTCGTTATTGTCTTTTCATGGTTGATAATAAGTAGAAATGGATGAACTCCAAAGTGGTCCCCTTATGGTGAAATCCCTCACGGGAAGACGCTTTGTGGATTGCGTTATCCTAGAAGTATGGTTAGAGAACCCATGCTTATTTATGGAATAATGAGATGAACGCCAGTGAATTTTTCAGTGAAACTATCCTATATGGATAGTGCTTTTCATGCCATTTTTGGTGGTATGTGGAATGTCACATAACTCCTCATGGTTAGAGAGTTATGGCCATGAGAAGTTGGAGAATCCAGGTTTGGATAATGGACCCAAGTTTGATTTATGGATAATGTTATGTGTTTTGATATATTTTTAGGTAATACTATTCTATATGGATAGTACATTTCATTCCATTTCTGGTGGTATGTGGAACGTCACATAAATCCTCACGGTTTGAGAGTTATGGCCTTACGAAGTTCGAGGACCCTCATATGTCATCTAGAAGCCCCAAAAGGTCAAAGTGGTTTAAGATTTTTTAAAGGTAAATAATAAAGTGAAGTGATGTGTGCACTATAATTCAAAGTGAATACAAAATCAATTATTTAAATAATAAATTTAATGGATAAATTAGAAGTGGGTTAACCCTAAAATAAGGAAAGTGGGCAAAGTGGCCTAGAAGATGGTTTTAAGGAAGCTACTTGGAGAGTATAAATAAGAGACAAGGCTCTCTCATTTAAATCACACTTGAGAATATTGAATAACTATAGGTTTCTGAGGTAACCAAAGGATATCTAAGCCAAATTTCTGAGGGAAGGTGAAGAAAAGAAGCCCGGAATTCAAGGAAGGATAAATTCTTTTGGTGATGCTTTCTAAGGTATGTTATTTATAGGTCATCTCACCATTTTCGCAATAAATGTTTTTCTAGAATGATTCAGACTGTAAAATTGTTATTTCATTGAGGAAACATATCCAAGTATCTGTGATAATAAATTCAACTTGTGGGTCGTTGTATTTTTGGAGTTACACTCCTTGGAAAATAGGGTTTGTGGCTAGACCTAAACCTAGTCAAAAATAGGTGTTTCAGGTAAAAACATCATAAGCTCTTCATAACAGATCCAAATTCAGTAATACCAAATGTTTTGGTTAGAGTACAGTATTTAGTATGCTTTGTAACAGTTTCATATCGATTCGACAAATATTCCATGCGGGGCACTCTCTACAAGGTCGCTCTCTAGAATAAGCCATAATTCAATAAGGTATGCCATTTTTTCTATAACTAATTTTCTGAGCGATTCTAAGTAGTGAAACCTGGAGGAATTGCATAAAACACACTGAAGAAAATTGTGTATCATTTTTAGATATTTATTCATTACAGGTACAAATTTATGATTATTTCAAGTTAGGGTTGTTGACTAATCCAAAACTAGTCATGTGAGACTAAAGAAAAGTTTGATGTAAATGCTAGTCTATTGTTGTTTAAAGTTAAGGAAGGTTTGCAGGTATGTGATCATATACACCAGGTCTATTAAATATTTATAAATCATATTTGGATAATGAAATTGATGAGGCCTTTTGGTTGAGGTACAAGTTGGGTACATGGTTGAGACAAGTAGTTGATGAGTTGGCACATACATGAGGTGTACAGTTGATGATATTGGTAAATATTGATGAGTCATAGTTGATGAGTAGTTGACACATGATTGATACATACTTGGAACATGGTTGGTTGCACTTTTTTATGGTACAGGTTGATTACATATTGTTTGGTACAAGTTGGTGCGTGGTTGATGCACTTGTTTATGGTACAGGTTGGTGCATGGTTGATGTGCTTGTTTATGGTACAGGTTGATTATACATTGAGGTACAGGTTGATGCATGGTTCAGGTTTATTGGTACAGGTTTACAGTGGTATATCTCATAGTGATAGTGTGACAGTGGTTCCATTATTCTACTTATACTTTAGGGCGTTTGGACGGGGCAAGGACATGTGGTTGTAGCTACCTTCTGGTTGTATATGGAGAACTTAGGGGGTTGTAGCCAGAGAATTGGGGAGTTGGAGATTCAAGTAGGTTGTAGCCTAAGAAACTAGGGGGTTGGAGCCTCCTCCCAGTTGCAGCTGGAAAACAAAGGAAGTTGGTGCTTCCAATGAATGTAATTCTTCAATACATATAAGAAAAAGCATTTCATGGTTTTCTCCTGATTTGGGTTTCCACGTAAAACATTGGTGTACTGTATATGTGTGTGATTGTTCATTTCTTGTTTCTCATTATTGGATAATAATTCTACATTGATATAAAAATTGGATTATTTGGAGAAAAAGGATTATAATTACGCTATCACTGATTCACCCCCCCTCTCAGTGATCCAACAGTTTTGTGACCTCCAAATGATTATTTTTCTTCACCAATTTGTCTAGGGAACATAATAGACACTTCCACATGATGATATAGTGTATTTAGGCCTCCATGTCATGAGTTTTATCCTCCAATTTTTCTAGGGAACATAACCAACACTTCCACATTGCAACATTCGAGTACGACATTTAGTATAATATAAGCGCGACCCTTAGGAATGTGCAAATCGACACCTACATAAGTGTGACACTTAGTAGAAACGATACATAAGTGTGACACTTAGTAGAATACGATACATAAGTGTGCCACTTAGTAGTGTGGAAATTTGATGTGTAAAAGATTCCCCCTAAAGTGTGAGGTCATAAGAGAAATTGATGGCCAAAACACTTTACAAAATGATGTGTGCCAAGGGTTGTTGGAATATAAGATTTGGATGGAAGTTGCAAACAAACATCAAATAACATATATATGAATCATCCCGAGGTATGCATACCCATGCTCGGTACAAAATGGAATTAAAGAATGGTCGTCGAGCAATACATTGTGGATCCATGAAAACACTGACTAAGGATATGGCCACTAAACACACAATATGGATCCATACCTCCATGACTAAATCAGGTCATATCAATGAAAACGTACACAATGGAGCTACGATATGACAATAACATAGCCATAGACCAACACAAAGTGGATCTATGTGGCAATGTACATCAGTAAGATTATTCTTCCTCACAACCTGAGTTGGGAACATAACACTAGTAGGTGCCAAAAAGGTTCCCAGGGTCTTCATCCCTATCCCAAACCAATATGATTCTAACCATGCAAATACATGTGTTGATGTCAAACATGGTAGAAACCATTTGATTACTGGTCATTAGTGTATATTGTTAACAAGTGTGAGGGAAATCACTAGTGATGAAAATGACTCCCAAGGTACCCTATTACAAACCAATGAATGTGAATCAATTATTTGAAGTCGAACGTTCAGTAGAATCTCCCGATCATGGGCCAATGATGTAAACCCATTGTCTAAAGTGAGGAAAATTGTCATTGAGGCATGCAGGATCCAAGGTACTAACTAGTTTCTAAGTCTAATTCTCGGATAATGTGTTGAAGTCGACAAGAACAAACTCGTTGAAGGAGGGCCATGATTTATCCCCCATCGTCGACACAAAATTGATTAGGATAGTTATTTGTGATGATAGAGAAAATGTGGATAGACTGACATGGGTATGAAAATGGGTAATACTGCAGAGGTTGATTGAAGTTGAGACTTCCCTTGAACTGTGCGGCATGACAAGTCACTTGGAAGCATTGACTCGGCGAGGCATAGATCCAAACATAATGTGATGAAAACCAAGGGTTCTCTTCAAAGGATTCGAAAGAGTATGACAGCACATATAATTGGTATGACTCAGAGACAAGTGAATTACTCGACTGTAAGAAGAATGCAGACATGTGCCATTTTCAAGGGTGACAAAGAACAATTGTTGTAATGTTTCAAAATATTGACCCACTTCCCAAATTTTTCCCCCATCCATATAGATGAGTACCTATTTGATTTTTAATGAGCTTGAGGAGGACAAAAAATGCTCGATATAACTCACCTTCGGTAAGCTCCTCTTCACATGTTTAACGAAACTTAAGAAATAAGCATTTGATCCTAGATGGGTCTGTTATCATTGAAATTTCATCTGCAACATTGCATGAAAATGGTTACAGGAATACAGTTTCTCCAAACACCTATTAGTTCACCTGCAGCACCAAAAATGCATTTCCAAGGGGGAAAAACTATACAACTAGTCAAAACATTGACATGCGCTG
The DNA here is from genome assembly GCA_032191745.1 of Picea mariana. Classification (NCBI taxonomy): domain Eukaryota; kingdom Viridiplantae; phylum Streptophyta; class Pinopsida; order Pinales; family Pinaceae; genus Picea; species Picea mariana. Next base: position 10,042 of record JASDQU011404566.1, read on the forward strand.
AAACACTAAAGGAAGCGTGCGCACAGTGTGTGGGCCAAAGAATCTCATAGAGCGCACAATGCACCATATGCACGACAGTGTATGAGAAAAGTTGCACACTTCTATGAATGAAACATTTATGGTTCTTGTCGGCCCCTCACCCACTTCTGCACTAGCTCCCAACTTGATTTGACCCTCAAATTCGAGATGAATCCGAATGGGGGGTTGGTCAAATACCTAAGGGTGCCCTAGAGAGCCCCTTGTCCACACTAAGAACTAGTTGGATATTGCCTCAAAGACATGCTATAAATGGAGGTCATGGGTGCACTAAGAATTTAAGAATCTCATAATATTGTTATGCTGCCTCAATTATCCTCCAAGGATCCTCTTTTATTCTAGGAGCATTCTAGCAACATCTAAATAAGATATTCCTCTCACCTCTTGAGGGAATAGGCTTAGATTTCTTCACCATTTTCTTTTTAGTTTTTCATTGTAAGAAGAGCTCTCAAATAGGAGACTCAAGAGCCCTCCTGAGGAGGAAGAGGGGATCCATAAGTCCTCCTTTCTCTACGGTGTTTTCCAACTAATATAGTTATCCATTGGTGGCATAATCTTGGTCATTTGGTTGATTGATTTTGGTTCAAAGTTTCTTTAAAAAAAAAAAATTGTTTATTTTGTTATTTCCTTAATTGTTCTTAGTTTAGTTGTTTGTTTATTTTTGTGTGCTTGGATTGTTTAATTCATACACTAACCTATGTCTTGTCTAGTAGGCCCAACTAGACTTATAAGTGCCCTTGTTTTACTCACCCAAGTGGAAAAACAGACACAATAGATTGGAGACCATACTGGGCACTAATGAAAGCGCTACACCTTCCTATGCACCCTACAGATCATTGCCACAACATAATCCATATTTTCAATTTCTTGGTCCTCCATAGCTGGTTGCTCCTCCACCAGGACAACCACATGTTGGAGTTAACTTTGTTTATCCCTATCCCATCTAGCAATTTCAAAATGTTGAACAACTGAATATGGAAAATCCGGCCCATTAGCCGAATAATTCCAAATATAAAGGTACAAACTGAAACAATAATAACCCAAGACTAGGGGGAAATAACCCCCAACAAAACCAACCTACCGGGGGCAACCAGAACCCCCAAGGGGACAATAAAAACAAATGCCAAAAGAGGAACAAAAACAAAAACCTCCGAACGAACTTTCTTTTCACTCTTTGCAGTGAGAATGGTCATTATACTCACAATTTCCCCCAAATTGTCGACTTCAAATAGATGAAAAACTCCATGAACGCGCTGCTTCCTTCATCACCGCCTACCCCTTAGCAGAGCCCACAATAGTATTTACAATAACCACCCATGAATGTGTTACAAAACCCTATTCCACACCAAGGTGTGATGAATACCAAATGGGAGATGCATCCTTCCCCACCACAAATGGGACAATATTAAAACTCTAGAAACCCAACGGATCACAATATCCTCCTCACTAGTGAAGCAGAAATTCTTTTGCAAACGTGTAGTAGTCAATGAAGCGAGCCCTCTGGAGCTACTACTGCCACTTCGGAATCAGCTCCAGCTACAACCAGAAAACCCTTGATTATTCCACGCCCTAACATTGAACCTGCCATTCATATCCCTCACATCCTGTTACGATGAAATGTCAACAACCCTCAGGCTAGGGAGGCACACAATTACAGTCTAGTCAATGACTTGGTGCAATCTCATGCAACCATGTTAGTATTGTAGGTCCTCCAAACCTGTTGAAATCAATTGAAATCCTTACTTTTCACCTTGCGGGCAGTCAACCCAGCTGATACTAGACTCATCACATTTGATCTAGATGTTGGGGAACCTCGTCTCCCTACTTTGGTAGATTTATAGATACCAGTTAAGATTCAGAACATCATGGTTCATCAATGTATCATTGATGAAGGTGCATCCACCTGCATCATGTCCAAAATTGTATGGCAGAAACTTGGCTCCACTGAGCTAATACCATCCGCCATCACTTTGAGAACTTATGATGGACGAACATCCTCTCCTAAAGGGCTCTTTCAAAATGTCCATGTTGAACTTGGGGGAAAAACTATCCTTATTGACATTAAGGTTATCGATGCCATGCTCAATTACAACATCTTGTTTGGACGTAGCTACATGTATGCTATCAAGGTCATGGTATCTTCCGTGCTTCGAACGATGATGTGTCCCCCACAATGGGAAAATCATCACCATCGACCAAGTTTCACATTATGATCCTAACCACTCCTCCAAAATCAATAACATCATACCTCTTGTCTGCACTAGTTCCGACACATATCCACTCATGGATATGGGCCCCAGGATTTTCAAGGACCCATCCTTGTTGGGGGAATACCACGAAGCACCATTGCTTATACTTCCCTCAGCACAAGTGTGTGTCATATCTTCTAATGGAACTAAAACAGGAGATACCATTCCTCCCACTAATACTTCTCCACCCCTCAATGTCCCACCAGTTGAAGAAATTATACCTCAGAAATTACCCAAGATCCCTACAACACCCCTTATCCCTTATTTCACCCTTCCCTAAGGGAAAATCCCGGTTTGGGAGACAATCCCCCTATCCATCACCAAGATTCCCTTCTTCTACCCCCCACCAGGAGTACAAACTTTTCAGGTAGACGCAACGCTTACCCTTCCCGACATGGTGCTCGCCATTCCGGTATGGTAACTGCATCCACCTATGATGGTTCCTCAACCATCCCTCCCTCCCCAATTAGAGGGAATACCGATGCATATTCAAGTACTAACTCCGGCCACACCATCCTCACCCCCACTTTCTAGCACCACTGCTACAGCTGGGGGCATACGGAAGAAGAAAGATCCCACCGCTCCACTTCCTCCCTGAATTCAACCTCCTTGCACACTATGCGAAAGAGAGGTACACCCCACTAATGCATGTCCTTCTCTTCCCGAGTTACGCAATCTAATCCAACTCCCTCAAGCAACCACATCTCTCATCACTTCACCAAGCACACCTAGTACTACCACAACATCCTCTACTACAGGCAATAAAGGGATGAGAACCAAATTTGCATGTGCCATCTGTTAAGAGTATTGCCATTACACTCATCATTGTCCAGCTCTACCTCAGTTTTGACAGACTCTGACGACAGTACACCAAACATTTCAGCAAGAACCCTCTCCACCAACCCCTTTGGGTACCCATGTCACTGACATCCATTATGTATCAACCTCAGTCATTGAATGGATGAGGTGCCCTTGCTCTCTTTTTGACTCACTTGATCATTTCATATACCAGTGTCCTTTAATCATTGAATACAGGCGTTGTCACTTGACCCTTATTCAAAATCCTCCAACCACCTCATTTCCTGTGATATAAGTGATTCCCCCTATCCCTTCTCTAGATAATATTCACATCACCTCCCCTAAACCTGAGTCACTTCCCACCCCTCCATGGTTCATGGATAGACTGTCTGAGGATTTTCCCCCAAATCCTCCCAATTCCCCGGTTCATTTCCCACGAGAAATATTACCCCCGACCACAGTTTGCAACCCACAGTATCTGGACATTTGGTTTATGTCAATTGTGCCATCACACCATAGTTTCGATACCCCCTTTATGTCTTCACCACCTTAATAAAATCACACAGTGAAAGTCACCAATGTTACTTCCCCGGATCCCCTATATTCTCGCATTTTCCACTGCGACGAATATATCCTGGAGGAACTAACTACTCTCGATTGTCCATGGAATGTGCTCCATCACAGAGCACTTTTTCTCTCACAAGAAGCCTTTGACCATCCTAGCCAAGCCTCCATATGTGCAATAAAAACCAAGGATTTTATTCCACCAGGGCATATAGACTGGTTCAATAACCCTATCCCTGCCCCTGATGATTTTGAAGAAGGCAACATGGCCAACATTTCCCCCACTGTCAAAATCAACATTTCCATCAAACAAGGAATCATAGAGGAAATCACCATTGGTGTCACATGCTCCCCTGAGGAACTCACAGATTACAACTCTCTTTCAGGAATATCGAGATATTTTTGCATGGTCATATACAAAGATCCTCGGCCTCGATCCTTCCATAGTCGAACATCGCATCGACACATGGTCAGATGTCGCCCCAATCCATCAAAATCAACGCCCACTTTACCCGTCCAAAGTCACGGCTATCAAAGCTGAAACTGACAAGTTACTTGTTGTAGGGTTCATATACCCCATCGCATACACTTCATGGGTATCTAACCCCGTCCCCGTTAACAAAAAATAGGGCACTATTTGCGTCTGCACCGAATTTCGCGATCTCAACCATGCTTGTCCCAAAGGAAACTTCCCAACCCCTTTCATCAACCAAATTATCGATGATTATACCAGCCACGAGGCCTTCTCCTTCATGGATGGGTTCTTCGGCTACAATCAAATCCAAATCCATCCAATAGATCATTATAAAACTGCATTTACAACCCCATGGGGTACTTTTTCTTATCATGTCATGCCTTTCGGACTAAAAAACACAGGTGCTACATTCCAACGGACCATGACTTATGTTTTCCATGATCTTTCTTGCATCATTCTCGCTTACTTGGACGACCTCACCGCTCGATCCAAGAAACGATCTCAACATCTAGACGACTTACGAGTCATCTTTCAATGATGTTGCTAGTACAATATCCGCTTGAACCGCCTCAAGTGTGTATTTTGTGTCACCGTCGGATGCCTCCTAGGGTTCATCGTCTCAAAACATGACATCACGGTGGACCCCCTCAAGGTCCAAGCTATAAGAGAAATTCCACCACCTAGGAATTTGCACCAACTGCAAAGCTTACAAGGCAAAGCCAACTTTTTATGATGCTTTTTCCCAGATTACGCCAATCGCGCGCATTGTTTCCAGGGATGATTTTAGGGGCTAAATTTCTCTCAGGGGCTAATTTTCCATGGTTTTCCAAAAACGAGATTCACTATTTTAAAAATGATTCTCCCAAATTCTATAGGATAAAATTATTTTACCTTAAAAATCGCCAAAAGTTTATAAAAACTATATAAAATCCTTAGAAATTTGAATATTTTTACAAAAATATCGCCAATCATTTATAGTTGGCATATGAAGGATTAGTAATATTCGCCAAGGTTTCTACATTTTAAAATAAATTTCCATCCTTAAAATCACCCATGATTGTTTCCTTCACTTACTACACCATGATATCCCATTTCAATGGGATTAACATGCCCAAACCGCTTTTGATGATTTAAAATAGGCTCTATCCAATGCCCCTTTGATTAGTCCTCCCGACTATGATCGCGATTACGTCCTCTACTTGTCGGCCTCAGCTATCTCAATAGCAGGAGTTCTTGTCCAACTCGAAGATGATGGTCGCGAGCATGTTATTTACTACATCAGTAAAAATATTTCAGGATCACCCCTGAAATACAATCATGAGGATAAAATATCCCTTGTAGTTGTCCTCACAGTCAAAAAACTGGGTCATTATATCTTTCTTTGCACTACCAAAGTCATGGCAGATTCAAACCCCATGTAGTACTTGCTTACTTGATGAAACATTAATGGAAAATTTTCTTGATGGATCATCATCCTCTAGGAATACGACCTAGAGTTTTCAACTCCAAAAAGAAAAACAACACTCATCCTTGCCGAACTCATCATGGTGTTTCCCTCAGACACTAAAAGGTCACCCGTCAATATGGACTTTCCTGACAAACACCTGTTCTATATCCCCTTGGATGACCCCTGGTGTGGCGACCTTCTCGTCTACCTTTGGACACAGAATTTTGGGTCTCATCTCTCTCGAGATGATCGTTGGCGCCTTCACCATCAGGCTGCTCAGTACCTCCTCATCGGCGACGTTTTGTATGGACGTGGATTCGACACCATACTTCACTAATGTTTGACCATCGACAAAGCAGATAGAGTCCTGAACGATTTCCATAGTGGCACTTGTGGCACCCGCCTCTTAGGGATGTCCACCGCCCAGAAAATCATTTGAGTAGGATACTTTTGGCCCACACTGTTTCATGATTTCATCCATGCTATCAAGCGATGCAACAAATTCCATCTCTATGCAAACAAAGAACGAGCACCACCCGCTCTTCTACATCCAGTCATCAACATCGGCCCCTTTTACAAATGGGGCATAGACTTCATGACTTGAAACCCTCCATCTAGTAATGGACACAAGTACATCGTCGTGGTCGTTGATTACTTTACCAAATGGGTCGAAGCCATGCCTACCTTCAAAAACACTGATGACACAGCAACGTGTTTTTTCTTCAACCACGTCATTACCCGCTTCAGATTCACACTACAGTTAGTCTCGGATCACAATAAACACTTTGAGAATGAGATATTCATCGAAATCTCCTCAAGGTTAGGCTTCTCCCGTGAGTTTTCCTCCCCATACTACCCTCAGTCCAATAGAAAAGTCAAGGCTATTAACATAAGACCAACTGACATCATATGTTGTTTTCAGCATTATGGGCTTATCGCATGACAGTCAAAACTGCCACCGGTTTTACATCATTTCATCTCATCCATGGGATTGAAGACACCCTCCCCATCGAGTGTGAAATTCCCACGTTGTCCATCACCATCGAGTTATTACCTGACACTGCTCCAATAGAGCAGTGCTTGCTGAACTTAGAGTCGTTGGATGAAGATCGTCGGTCTTCCTTATAGAACAATGAGGTAGCTAAGAAATGGTCGAAGGCCACCTTTGACCTCCATGTCAACCTTCTCTCATTTAACGAAGGAGATCTCATCCTAGCCTACAATATTTCTCACTATACTCTTAGTCATGTGAAATTCGATTCATTATTCCATGGACCCTACATTGTCTAGCATTGCCTCACTAAAGGCGCATACATCCTGGCCTCTCCAAAAGGATACCCTCTCAAAGAGCCCATCAACAGGTTGTACTTAAAGAAGTTTTACACCTGAGCGTAGTCATTCTACACTAGGCTTTTTCTCCATACACATTTGCAGAGTTTTTAGTCTTCTTTTTCACCTCCACTCCTCATGCATTATCTACCATTCATGTTATTGACAAATGTCTCCCCCATCAGCCTACCACATCGGTTACACTGACGGAGCTAGTCGTTGCACACAAAATCTCTCTTCGACCACTTGGGCCCTTTACACCCCCTCACATGAACTGCTCCACTCCAGCGGCATATGTTTGGGATAAACAACAAACAACCAAGAAGAATACGCAGTCGTCATTGACCTCCTTACTGAGGCCATTCACCGCCACATTCGTCACCTTAGCATCTTATTATATTCTCAGCTTTTCGTCCTGCAGCTCAACAATGTATATCATGTCTGTGATCCTTGCCTTTTTCACAAATACCTGCAAGTTAAATTCTTATCTCGAAATTTTGATTCAATTACATTTACACATATTCCACGAAAATTTAATCAAATAGCAGATAACATGGCTAACCTAGTGTTAGATTGGCATTTATCACATCAAGACATCATCACACATACATAAACCATCCAACATCTATCACAGCATATAGATTAGTCATCATAAAAACATAACAAAATATCATCACATGTAAACATCACAGAGATCCCAAACATACTTATATATATATATATATATATATATATATATATATATATATATATCGTTCAATGTGTCATAAATGTTTACAAAATAGTACAACATGTACATCACACGTAGGCCAGTGAGCCCCCCTCACCCTTATAGGTACACAATAGGTGTCACACTACCCTATACAAAATGGACTCGTAGGCCTAATTAAATACTAAAATATACAAATGACACTCATGGTGCCCCCAGAGCACCAACACCAGGTCCTCTATCTGCAAGAGGTGCCCCACGAGCTGGGGGTCCTCCAGGTCCAGGGGGAAATTGCCTAGTCATCGCTGCCCCTACTATAGCTGCTCTGCGAATCAGGGTTTTCAACTCTCCAGGGCCACCCACACACTACCCCAGGAATCTCTTGTCCTGAATGTGGGACCACATGCCCTCTGGCACACCCTGCAGTACCACCTCCAGTCGACGTTAGAAATTGTATAACCCCCCGTCGGCCTCTACCTGAGGAGCATGGGATGGCCCTGCACTTGGATCATCAAATCTGCATCTCCGACCGAATCTCACCTCATTTTTTGGCCTCACACCAGCCTCATCCCTCTGGCTTCACTCTCCCACCCACGGCGATCTCACTGGCCTCTGGCGAGCCAGCTCTCCCACCACCTTCTCCTCTCAGCCTCACGGCCCCACATCTGCAAAGATAGAAACAAAGATAGGATCAACATCCATCCATACATAAACATATGCTACACTATCAAAATCACAAAACATGATTACACCAACATACCTCTCTTGTCCCAATCCTCTCCAAGAGGTAACACCATGTCCGGTTCATGCCAGAAATCCATGCCCCCATATAGGAACCATAGTATAATTTGTGGCATATGGTGACACACACACACCAATGTGGCCACCCTCCCCCCTCCTTGACGTACCAAAATTGATGCCCACCGCATCAGTCGTGGCTCCTATGGACCTGTAGCCGACAACAACACTCTAGGGCACAACATGGGAACCCTCTCCGGAAACCATGCCACAAAGATAGATCCGAACGCAAAATCACTGGAGTTAGTGGTCTGACACGAATTAAGCCACCCCATCACCTTGGCATGCAGTGTCGATCCCCAAGCGTAAAAATCCCCATCAAGGACTCTCTGCATAATCCTCAGTTGACCACCACTGATCCCCTAAGTAGATAAGGATCCATTAATCCTCACAATCATTGTTGTGATGCATTGATGCAAGAGCACATCCATTGCATCAATATGGACGATCGAACCTGACATCATGTTCAACCTCGTATAGTAGTCCCATTCCAAGTCTATCAAACGCACATCCCCTGGAAACTGGGGGTCAGCAGGTAGAGCCATTCCCCGAAAAGGGAGCCCTGTCAAAAAATACACATCCTCCATAGCTGGGAATGTCAATTGTTTCCCTCACACAATGAAGCACTGTATATCAGTTCTTCACATCGAAATTAGATACTGAAGAAGGTACTCCTGCGACCGTATCAGTGGGCAGTAGAAGAACTTTAGTAGCCCACATGATGCCAAGAGTCTCTGAACAACAAGCCCATCTCTCACCGCCTCCCGGAGGTGCTCCCAGTCTCTCTCCCTCTAATGGACTGGACTGATAAAGTGATCACCTGCATTAACATAGAAACACTTGGTCAACAATCATCATTTATCACAAATATTCAACAAATTCAAAACCCTTAGCTTCACCTCAAGTGTGCATCTTTCACCTCCACATGCGTGCATGTTCTCTGCATAGCTACGCATCAATGAGAAATTGTCAGAGAAACATATGTGAATCCATGCACATCTGTCACACCCAAAAATGTGCACTCCTACGCACCTGTTATCCCCGGAGATGTGCACTAATGTGCAATTGTCTGAGAAACAGTGGCGCACAGTGTGTCGTTGTAATTCAAACAGGTGCACATCACATGCACACCTGTTTTTCCCACCCACGCACCCCCATACGTGGTTGTATTCATCACAGCCACACACCATGCGCAAGATAGGGAATTATAACCACACATCTCCGTGTGGGTATCCTTCCTTCTCCCACACATTAGTGGGCCACCCCTAACAAATACCTGCTTACGGCCCTCCTTATGACCCCTAACCAAGGAATAGAAACTAGCTACTATGAAGGAGGATGGGACCACTAACCTGACTCTCACAAATCCTAGATCGGTCAGCTTGAACTCCTGTAATCTCAGAAAATCCTCCAAATACTCATGCCATTTCACTATAGAAGAAGGTACAAATGAGGTGGCATTGTGGTCCCCACAGCTATATATAGCCCCTTTTTCCAAACTTCCACACTGAGTTACAGGAGCTAAGAGTCTATGTTTTCTGATCCAACTTCAGCCATGGGATCATGGTCCCACCACCTACACAGTCACATTCTCGGGGTCACCATCTGCATTAGACCCCAGGGAATCATTTTTCTCACATCACGTCCAGGTATGCATGCTCATGTTCAACATTATCAAATAATTGTTATATGTTCTTTATCTTCAAACATTGTTCATGTCGGTTATTTGGTTTTAATGTGTGAAGGTACTAGGTCATCAAAAACTAGTGCATCCCCTTTCAGGTATATGATCGACACTGGCATGTAATCATTCCCTATAAATATTAATAGCATCTCCCAGTCATGCCCTCCAACCTTTTCCTTTAGGGTCTCTACATATGGCTCTGCAGTACTGTCACCTCTGTTGCAGTTTGGTATTGTCACCCGGTAGCACTCTCCCCCACATGAGTTGTCCCATTTATAGTCCCCCTTAGCACTTTGACACTCATGCTACTTTCACCCCCTAGGGATGGGAGTCCTAATAGTATTACGCATTTCCGAGAATCATCCACATACTCCTTCTCATCATTCTTTTAGGTTTTCCAATGGACTCCCAGGTTATCTCATCATGGTTCTATTTTGATTGTGCCTCCGCAGTATCATTAACCCTCCATTTCATCCACAATCAATTTTCCCATCTACAGATTTCCTTCCATCTATTTACCTCATATAGAAACCCACCAATGGGGCCCCCACCCTCCACCAGTTCTTCACACAACTTGCGCCCTCATAGGCCAAACCATCTTGCACTAGGGGACCCGTTTCTATATCTATACACTCATCCCTAATTATTCTTTATTTATTTGGTAATTGTAAAACGCCTTTGTTTCCAGCATTTACTTAGCTTTTGTTTTCACCCTTGATGACCTTCTTTTTCTAGAAAATCAACCCATGTCACCCTTGGTTGGGGCATTCAGTATCCTCTACTCATGTTGACATCATCCATAAACATCGATTATCCCACAGTCCATGTACCCCTGATCTCTGAGTTTGTCCATTATATCGTGCCTCTGGCACAATTTAACCCCATGTCTAGTCGTCCCCCTAACGGTAGATAAAGTTTCACGGTTGCTGCCAATCATCCTTCAAACATACCCCTAACCAAGTGCAGTCTCGAGTCTCACCACATCTTGAATCTGTTCATGTTCCCTATCAGTTCTTGATTTTATCTAGTGGATTTCATGAATCCCTTTGCTTCTTGGATTCATGTCTCCCTTTCTGTCGACATCAACACAGTTTCTAGAAGGGAGATAGTATCTTGACTCTCATTACCTTCACAATGCAAAGTCTCAACTGAAACAAAGAGAACCATCATTTCTGTCTGATGTTGTTGACCCCCATAACATTCGACTTCAACAAAATCTCATGTCACGGTGGGTGTTACTATGTGACTATTGCAGTTGTTTTATACTAGTCGAAGATCTCTGAATTTGTTAGGCCATCAATGCCTACGAATCATTGACGCTTCTTACAGGTGTCCTTGCCCCTCTTTCAGAGTATGCTCACCATCAGAATTGTCATCTGCCATTATCAAACCGCCCCAGAGGGCACTGCAGTTATCTACATCAGCATACAACTTCAATTATTGTCTTACATTTTAGAGTTACATGACATGAGCATGGGGATGCCTGCCTCATTTGTATACAAATTTTATTTATCTACCTAGAGAAAGGTTTGGGTCTCATGATGTTTCCTCTCCCTCTGACAGAATGGATCTTGCAAATTCTTATCAACACTCTTCATTACAATGGTACTCTCAATAGAAGAAACATTGATGTATTTCAGCTATACGTATGCTCCTAACCTCACACATTAGGGGGCATCTCTTATCACTGAAATTTCATCTGCAACATTGCATGCAAATGGTTACAGGAATAAAACATCTCCAAACACCTATTAGTTCACCCGCAACACCAAAAATGCATTTCCAAGGGGCAAAAACTATACAACTGGTCAAAAAATTGGCATGCACTGAAACACTAAAGGAAGCGTGCACACAATGCACGGGCCAAAGAAGCCCGTAGAGAGCACAATGTGCCATATGCGCGACTATGTATGAGAAAGGTTGTGCACTCCTATGAACAACGCATTTATGGTTCTTTTCATCCCCTCACCCACTTCTAGACCAGCTCCCAACTTGATTTCACCCTCAAATACTAGTTGAATCCAAATGGGGGGCTGGTCAAAGACCTAAGGGTGCCCTAAAGAGCCCCTTGTCCACACTAAGAACCAATTGGATATTTCCTCAAAGAAATGCTATAAATGGAGGCCATGGGTGCACTAAGAATTTAAGAATCTCATAGTATTGTTATGTTGCCTCAATTCTCCTCCAAGGATCCTCTTTTATTCTAGGAGAATTCTAGCAACATCTCAATAAGCTATTCCTCGCACCTCTTGAGGGAATAGGCTTGGATTTCTTCACCATTTGATTTTTAGTTTATCATTGTAAGAAGAGCTCTCAAATAGGTGACTCAAGAGCCCTCCCAAGGAGGAAGAGGGGATCCATAAGTCCTCCTTTCTCTACGGTGTTTGCCAACTAATATAGTTATCCATTGGTGGCATAATCTTGGTCATTTGGTTGATTGATTTTGGTTCAAAGTTTCTTATGCATTTTAGTTTTATTTCTTTAGTTATTTCCTTAATTTTTCTTATTTTAGTTGTTTGTTTATTTTCATTTGCTTGGATTGTTTAATTCATACACTAACCTCTATCTTGTCTAGCAGGCCCACCTAGACTTGTAAGTGCCCTTGGTTTGCTCACCCAAGTGGCGAAACGGACACAACATGGTTATTCAATGAATAATTTTACTATTCCATAGAAGGTATACTTGGTGGTTTTTCATGTTTAGGGAGTTTGAAAAGAACTTAAAGGAAACTCCAAAGTTGAATTTTTCGTAAATTTTCTCTCCCAGGCCCGAAAAAGTGTAAAACAATAAAAGGGAGAAATCTTCTAACCAAAAGGGGCTAGAGTATTCATTTTTCATAATTAGTCTTATGAGGATGAAAAAGGGGTAAAATACCACTCAAAATATGCCATTTCAAACCTTTTAACATATGTGAAAGGAAACAAGCTCAGTCGACAATTTTTTCATGTTTACGGAGTCTGAAAAGAGCTGAAAGGAGACTCTAAAGACTTCCTTTTTTGTATAGATTTTACAAGTTCAAAAAAGTGATAAAAGTATAGTCAGTAACTTATTCTCTTGTATTTACGAGCTTAATAAATAACAAAGACTAAGCTCGGTGCAGGTTTAATTTTTTCACGAGCTTGAAACTAGAAAATAAACTATGCACGGGCAATGCCCATCAATGATTTTCTTCCCAACGTAATGTCCAAAGGTTAGTACTTTTTCCCCATATTGAAAAGCTAGCATCTTAACTCTAGCATGATGTCAATAGGCTAGAGGCATGCCCCCCAAGATTTGTTTCGTCTGCCAATTCTTATGTTGTCACCAATTTT
>JASDQU011404566.1:25785-38197 GCA_032191745.1 Picea mariana
CTATGTAGGGCTCGGTTGTAGCTATGTTGGACATAGGGAAGACTCTCATATTATCTGCGATGGTGATTGGAATTGTACATGCACAGGATATGTATGATCATTCAATTAACAACCTCAGTTTAGCCATCTTTCTGGGAGTGGAAGGCAGTGGATTTGGTGAGCTTGGTATCCAACAGTGACCAGAGGCTCGACTAGAATGTGCTGAGAAACTGACTGTCCTGATCTGAGACAATGGCTTTTGGAATCCCAAAGTGTACCAACATTCTTTCAAATAAGATCTTGGAAGTGGCCTCTATATTAATGTTCTTCTTACAGGTGGCCAGAATTTCCATCTTGGAAAAGTGATCAACAATCACAAAAACACAGTCATTTCCCCTCTTGGTGGACAGGAGGCCCGACATGTAGTCCATTGAGATGGATTCCCACGGCTTGTCAGGAGTAGGTAGAGGGGTGTACATGCCTTGTTTCTTAGTGGTTGGTTTGGCAATAGCGCAGGAGGTGTAGGACCTGATATACTTGCTAACATATTGTCAAAGTTTCACCCAGTAGAAATGTTTCTACAGCACTGCCACTATCTTTTCAATGCTAAAGTGTCCTGCCACTCGAATTTAGTGAGCTTCCCAAATCATCTTCGTGTGCTCGCTTGATGGAATGTAGAGATGGCCCAGACGACACAACAACCTGTCCTGAAGATGGAAATTAGTGACCATTGAGTTTTCTCTAAACATTTGGTAGGTGGTGGAGAAGTCAGGGTCTATCTCATAGAGGTGGGGCCATTCAGAGGTCTCATGGCCACAAGAGTTTAGCACCATGGTGAGTGTCGAGACTGGAGGTCAGCTAAGGAAATCAACAACTCTGTTGGTACTTCCTATTTTATACTTGATGTTGAGGTGGAACTGTTGTAAGTATGTGGACCACTTCTGATGGAGGTCATTCTACAATTTTCCTTGGGTCTACATGAATTGTAGTGTCTTGTGATCAGTGTGGATGACTGTCTCCTTCCCTAGAATGTAATGTCTCCACTAGCGGCATGATTTGACAATAGAGTACATTTATTTTTTGTAATTAGGGTACTTATGGAAAACATATAATAGTGTCTCACTATGATACGCCACGGTGTGGCCATGTTGAGTGAGAACAGTAACCACAACATAGTCTTAAGCATATGTCTCAATCACAAAGGGATGTTGTAGGTCCGGTAATGAAAGTACTGGGGATGAGCACAAACGCCACTTTAATTCATCGAAGGCTTGTTTTTGGCACAAGCTCCACACAAATGTTTCCTTACCACCACCCTTGGTTACTTGGCTGAGGGCCCATGCAATATGAGAGAATCCCAAAACCAACCTATGATAGAAATTGGCAAGACCTAAGAAGCTCTGAAGCTCAGTGAGTGTAGTTAGGGCTAGCCAGTCACGGATCACCTAGATCTTGGTTGGATCCACATGCACACCATGTTGATCAATGATGTATCCTAAGTAATGGACCATGTCCATGTCAAAGGAGCATTTTTCCAAGTTTGCATATATTTGTGTTGTCGCAGGGTGTGCAGAACCTACTAAATATGTTGTAAGTGTTCCTCCCAAGACTTATTGTATATGAGGATGTCATAAAAATACACCACTACAAAAGTACTCATGAAAGGTCACAGGATATTGTCCATCATCCTCATAAAATTTGTTGGCGCATTTGTCAAACCAAAGGGCATGACCAGCCATTCAAAAAGACATTCTTTTTACTTGAAGGTGGTCTTCCATACATCTGTTTGTTCTATTGGGACTTGGTGGTAGACAGACTTCATATCAATCTTACTGAAGTATTTGGCCCACATGAGATGATCAAGGAGGTCGTCGATTCGGGGAATCGGGTATCAGTTCCAGACTGTGATTTTATTCAGGGTCTAGTAATCAATGTAGAGTCGCCATGTCCTGTATTTCTTCTACACCGGTACGATTGGGCTCCCATAAGGCGATGAGATGGGATGAACGTGCCACTTTTGGAGAAGTTCTTGGATTGAAATCTTGATCTCCTCGTTTTCTAACAGAGAGCAATGGTAGACCGGCCCATTGGGTAGCGGTGTGCCTGGGGTCAGATAGATGGGATGCCTGACCTGATAGTGCAGAGGTACCACGGTAGAAGAGGAGAATATATTTGAGTATTATTCCACGACCTTATCCACTTCCTTCTTTTGTGTGGAGAGATCAGTCATGGAGGCCCTAGATGTGGTTGCAATATTTCTCTTACTCTGAGATTGAATCACGAAGAAGACAAATTTCTTGGTCTGAGAGATGACCTTCTTGCATTTCTTGGTAGATATCAAGGAAATAATAACACTACGAGGCCTAGACTCATATACAACATGATGTTTCCATAAGTAATGTTGCCCCAAAAGAACATTACAAACTTCGAGAGGAGCAACATCACACAATACATCGTCTTTGAAGGGCTTGATGTCATATGACAGTCGACAATGTTGGTTGACGCGAAGATCGCTTCATTAGTGGAGCCATCCAATGGTGTAGGGTTGTGGCTGTGGTGTTGTTCGCAGGGCCAACCACTTGATGACCTCTTCTGAGATAAGTTTCTTCTGGCTACATCTATCAATGATGAAGTGCAGTGGGGTGCCTTTTATCCACATCTTTGAATGGAAAAGACGCTTGCATTCTTCTGGCTTGTCTGGTTCACCAGGATGGAGCTTGGTGGTAGCAACGGTGGCACTAGGTTCCACGTGAATGATTTGTCTTCACCTTTCTGGTTCTGACTTGGAGTTAGAACCTGCATCTAATTCAGAGGCTTTCACTTCAGCGACCAGCGACTGCTTTGAGTGGCAATAAACAGTGTTATGCCAAGGGCTCTTATGGAAGTTGCACCACTTCCCGGTATCCTTCTTTGTCATTCTGGTGTCCTTTATTGCTTGCAGCTAGGACTGGTTTTCCTAATACTATCCATCTTTTCTCTGTCCTTTGTTCTGTAGGTTGGGGCCGCCCTTTCCTGGTTTTTTCTACGAGGGGTTTCCAGGCCCAAATTGTCGTGTCTTTTGTTTGAGCTTCTGCTCGATTTTGACGTCATATCGATATGTCATGCCCAAGGATGATATGTCTAGAAATTCCATTTTGGTCTAGATGTATCTATGTAGAGAACTGTGATACTTGATCACCATATTTCTCTATGAATCTTTGATACCCATCTTGGTGCACAGGGTATGGAAGATACTTTTGAAATCTAGCACTGCCTGGTCTCTTTCTTGCTGCAGTGTGGTCCATTTGGTATACAAGTCGTCATAACTTCTGACAGGGTAGTATTCTTCCTTAATAACATCCCTAAAGGATTCCCAGGTGGACATCACTGTAAATAATGAGAGTTCCTCTATTTCCTTTTTCTCACAGAAGTTTCCCACCAATATTTGACATGGGGAAGGGCTTTGAGGAGTGCAAAAGTAATTTTTTCTCTATTTGAAAAGTTATGGACAGAAAAATACCCTTCTAGTATATTCAACCACTTGTCTATAGCATCTACGTCTATCTGACCTTAAAATATAGGAATATTAAAATTTATTTGTACCTTGAAGGGGGTGGCGCCTCCACTCGAGGAAGATGTGTCGCCTATTGGTTGTCGTCAAAGGATTTGCGTGAAACTATCCATCATCTCATTTTGTTGTTACATAAGGAATTCCTCAAGAAACATTTTGAAAGGATCTCATGTCCCAACATATTATTTTCTCCTTCCATGAGAGGTCGTTTGGGCGTGCGAGAGCTTTTGTCCTCAAGAGAAACAAGCTCGACACCCAATTATTTGTACCCTGACCTTGTTGGGGACATGCATTAAGACAATAAAGATCAAACCGCTATGATACCACTGATCTGGATTTTATGAGCAGAACGAAATGAATATATATTATTAAAATATGTTTAATGGAGATATACATTAACACTAGTTTTCTATTCAATAATGAAATAAGATGAAACTATAAAATGCAATGGAAAACAAGCTTGTTGGAACAGTGGCAGATTATCTCTGAGAAGAGATGTGATGGTTGCACTCATTCGCAAGAATATGATTAAAATGAGGCTCTGAAGGCCTTTTTACAATAACCAGGAATATCAAAAACCATAGACATCCAAAAACCTAACCCCAGGAGATGAAGCACCAAAAGTCATGTGGGCCTCGTTTGGGTAAGTTAGTACATCAACTTCCCGAGGTCGTAACTTTTGCATACGATCTTCGTTTTAGGAGCACGATAGCCTGTTGGAAAGGTCTATCTGAGGACTATGTACAATATTGATCTCCAACCCAGTCAACGTCGAAAAATCCAGGTACATTTAATTCACTGTCACCTCTGGTTTTCCTTGGTATCATATAGCATAATATTTTGTGCCACACAAATACCTAAATACGCTCTTGACAGTTGTCTAGTGTTCCTTCCCAGGTGTCGACATGTATCTTCTCAACAATCCCACTGCATGGGAAATGTCTGGTCAAGTGCATACCATCACATACATTATACTACCAACAACACTTTCATAGGGAACATGTGCTATGTCCTATATTTCTTCCTGTGTCTTTGGACACTGTTCAGCAGTTAACCTTGCTCCCACAGGAATTGGCACCATCACCGGATTGCAATCCTGCATGTTGAAACGTTTCAAAATTGTTTCAATATACTTCATTTGATTCAACCAGATATTTCTAGTTGTTTGATATCTCTTAATATCCATTCCCATAATGAAGTTAGATGCACCAAGATCCTTCATGTCGACCTTGGAGGATAGATGTTTCTTCACCTCCTTTATTGTGTCCATTTTGTTTCCAATCAGCAACATGTCATCGACATACAAACCTACATATATGAAATGCCAACCTTCTTCTTTGGAATATATGCAATGATCAAATTTTCTTCTCACAAATCCCAAACTAAGGATGTATGTGTCAAACTTTTGGTACCACATCCTTGGTGACCGCTTTAGACCATAAAGGGATCTTTTCATTGTACACACCAAATATTTCTTACCCTTTACTACAAATCCTTCAGATTGTTTCATGTACATTTCCTCTTCTAGCTACCCATGTAGGAACCTTGTCTTCATGATCAAATGTTGCATCCAGAGACATTAGTACTCTAATGCAAGTTAATTTTGCAACAGGAGAAAAAATCTCACCGAAGTCGACTGCTTCGACTTGGGAATATCCTTTCTCTACCACTCGAGCTTTGAATTTCTCGACTTGAACTATTGCATTCATCTTCTTCTTGAATACCCATCTGATATCAAAAATCTTTCTTCCATTAGGAAAGTTGATTAAATCCCATGTCTCATTTTTATGTAAGTAGTCCATCTCTTCAACCATGGCATCCTTCTAGATTTTTCTCTCTGCTAATTCGATTGCCTCCTCGACTGAATTAGGCTCATCATCGATGGAAGTTAACACGAATGTGGAATGGAAGTCGGGTGGACCACACCTTTCGACTAGTTTTCTTACACTTTATGACCTCCTTACAACCGCAGTTGGTTGTTTCACCTCTTCTTGTGATTCAACCGACTCATCTGAATCATCTTCTTTGTTCCTCAATTCAAACAACAACGTCGCAGGATTATTCTCGATCTATACAATTTCATCAGGATCAGAATTACTTCTAACTTCTCTGAAGACCACATCTCGACTGTACATTTTTTTCCTTAATGCAGTATCTCAGAGCTTATATCCTTTCATTCCTTCTTTGTGTCTAATGAAAATACATTTGACTACCTTCTTTTCCAACTTTCTCCTCTTTTCCTTAGGAACATGCACAAATTCATCACAACCAAACAATTTGAGGTGTGAAATGGAAGGATTCTTACCCAACCACACCTCATTTGGAATCGTGTAGGATAGCATCAATGAAGGAGACATATTCAATACATATTTAGCAATGTCGACTACCTTCACCCAGAATTCTTGTGCGGTCCCAGCACTACTGAGCATGCTCCTTTCCTTTTCCATCAACATTATGTTCATTCTCTCGGAAACTCCATTTTTTTGTGGGGTATATGGTGTGGTAGTTTGGCGTGCTATGCCACAATGCTTGCAGAACTAATCAAATTCATTTTCATAGAATTCACCACTGTTGTTAGTTCTCATCTCCTTAATATTTTTATCTGTCTGTTTTTCTACAAGAGATTTAAAATCTTTGAATTTCTCGAAAACCTTTGATTTATTCCGTAGGAAATATATCCATGTCTTCCTGGAAAAATCATCTATGAAGGAAACATAATACAGGGATCCACCAAGTGAAGGCACTATAACAGGTCCAAACACATCACTATGAACCAGCTCTAGAATCTCATTTCCCTTTGTCACTCCAGATGGAAACCTCACCTGACTTTGTTTTCCATATATACAATGTTCACAAAACTTGACTTCTAAATAACACTTAGGAAAGTCTTCAACCATACCTTTATTATGCATAGCTCGAAGTCATTTTTCTCCAATGTGTCCCATCCTCTCATGCCATAGCATGGTTGGGTTGAATTTATGACAAATTTTCGAGTCGGTTTGAATCAACTCAGCCCAAGTCAATTCAATTCAAGTTGAAGTTGAGTCAACTTCAGGAACAATGATGTTGTTGCATCCAGTCGAGTCGACACTCCCTAGCAACTTGTGTAGGGTTCCAATCCAAAATAATTTCATTAAGACCATCACACCTATGAACATCTTGAATGAATCCTGATAAAATAGAGTGTGTGCACCATAATCACTCATCTTATTGATAGATATAAGATTTTTTTCCAAACCCAGAATGTGTAGCACACCTGGAAAGGTTCCACGCCTCCCATCCTGCAATATCATTCGAACTCTTCTCCGACCGACAATTATGGTTTTCAATTCATCCCCCAATAACCATTTTCCTCCTTCATATCATTCATATTCACAGAACCATTCTCTATGTGGTGTCATATGATAGTATGCTCCTGAATCGATCAACCAAACATATGACTGTGTACTGGTCGACGCCAGGTACACATCGCATAGCTTATCTAGAGTCATGTTTCTCTCAGTTGACTACTTCTCATCAGATCCTATACTGACTTCCATTGCCCTCAACTTACATTCCTTTTTAAAATTCCCATATTTACCACTTTTCTAGCATTGTCTTGTCGACTGAACTAGGGACTTAGATCTACCCTTCGACTTACAATTTCTATGAGAGAATTTTCCTTTATCCCTATCAATCAGTCAACCTCTCACCACTAAAGCATCTTTGGTCTAACCTTACATGTTCTTCCTTCTCATTTCCTCTGACAGTAGATATGAAACCACGTATTATATCTCTAATGTGGTTTCATTACTCCCTATAGCCACGACTAAGTTATCCCAGGAGTCTGGCAAAGAAAATAATAGGATTATACATTTCTCCTCCTTAGTGATTTTAATATCCACATAAGATAACTGGCTTAGAATGGTATTAAATGCATTTAAATGCTTAGTCACCAAACTTCCATCACTCATTCTCATAAGATAAAATTTATTTCTGAGAAACAACTTGTTTACCAGGGATTTCGACTAGTATAAGCATCCCAACTTGTCCCAAAGTTTCTTCTCCAAATCCTCACCTGAGATATTCAGTAACATCGGATGTTCAATACAAAGTTGAATCATATTCCTTTCTCTTCTCTCGAGTTTCTCTCATTCTTTCGTCGACATACCTACCAACATGGTACATGAATAGATTGTTGTCCATCATTCTCAATCTATAAGGAGATATTCAATTTTATGCTTCCAAAGCTAAAAATTATGGCCATTGAATTTTTTGATCTCTATTCTCAAACTACTTGCCATTCTTTAACACAATATTTAGCACAATCTTTAAATATTTCTAACTTACAACTCTTACTATACCTAGGGTTTATCTCAAATCCAATATTGTTAATCCAAGCTCTAATACCACATGTTAGGAAATGAGACACACTTCCACGCTAAACCTAGAAGAAGAGAGGAAGAAATATTTAATCAAGAACTTAAATGACACAACAATCACATAGTACACATATAGTTTACCCTCGAAACCCAAACCGGGAAAACCATCATTCATTGAGCGTTCTGTTTCTTTTTGTCTTATTCATTCAAAATAAAAGGTTACATATCTAACCTTGGTCCACACCTAATACACAATAGACATCATACCCTCTCGCTTACGCAAGAATAACCCTGTAGCCAATTTGGCTTATATCTGCATGACCAACAACCTCTAAATTAAATACCCTTGGTGATTATCCATTCACCATCTAAAGATTCAAGATTATTGATTAGACTTTATGGCATTAAAACATGCCTTCTTTATAGGATTTACAACACGAAAAACCTGAAAGAAATGGCACTCAAAAATGGTTGTAGATCCATACAGATCATTGGCTACAAATCTTTTGAATCTCAATATTTTGTTATAGTTGAATACCAATTCGTATTACATGTCAACTACCAGTCATCCTTCATTCATTATTTAGTTGGTTGTCACATGCCTACCTATCAACCTCTTTTCAGTTGACCTCTTCGACTTGCTATCGATGTCTTTACCATGTCTAACCATCTTGACTTTGACTTCGAGTTTACCCTATCGACTAACCTCGACCTTCGACTTGTTGTTGATACACCTTGACTTCATTTTTACCTGGTCGAGCCACCTCGATCTTCGACTTTGACTGCCAGTCGATCAACATCAACTTTCACTACAAATAATATAACAACCCAACAACTAATAGGTAAATGTTTTCCAAAGGAAGAAAGAGGATCAACTGACATAGGCAGATGAAATGAAGGTTCAGTTACGAGATCTAGTGAAAGACTCAACTCAACATTTACAAGATCGAGTGAAAGACTTAACTCAACATTTACGAGATCTAGTGAAAGACTCGACTCAACATTTACGAGATCTAGTGAAAGACTCAATTCAATTGAAGGGGGAGTTGTTTCATTTTTTAACGATCTTGACACAGAAAAAGAAACTATGCTCATTAACCTATGATTCATTTTTTAACGATCTTGACACAAAAATGAGAACTTTTCTCACAGCTGGTTTAATTTTTACACAAGCTTGAAATAGAGAAAAACTATGTTTAAGGTAGGTTTCATTTTTACACAAGTTTGAAACAAAGAAAAAATATGCTTGTGGGTACCTGTTTCATTCTTTAACAATATTGACACAGAAAAAGGAACTATGCCCGTGGTTGGTTTCAATTTTAACGAGATTGAAACCAGAAAATAAACCCTTCTCGGGGTTGGTTTCATTTTTTAGCGAGATTGAAACCAGAAAATAAATTGTGCTTATGGATGGTTTCATTTTTTAATGATATTGAAACCAACAAATAAAATATGCTCAAAGATGGATACCATGGCTTCCAAGAGGTCTTCATCAGATGAAAGAACGATACTCTGGAAGGAATACATGGTAAGGGACTCACTCGGATCAACATGGGGGAGAACATAATCCAAGGTCCCTACGAAGGGAGCTACCATGTCAACTATCAAATTTAAATCCAAAGAAGATGAGCATATAGTGAGAGGATCCTTATCATCATCAGTTGAAAGCATGCAACATGTTTCCACATAATTAACATGTGGCAAGGTGAATATTCTTTGCATGTAAGGAACATTCAGGGAAGTCAGATGGTTGGTTGTCATATGAAGGCCAATGAATGAAAGCTGGCCAATGGACATAATGCTTCCCTTATGAGGGAAATATATCACTCGAAAGAGTGTGGACACAATAGATTTCATGGCATAAACATAGTCTCTCCCGAGGAGCAAATTGAAATCCAAGGGGCCTTGGGCTACTATCACGTCAATATAAACAATTTTCCCTCCTAAGGTGATAGGTAATCGAGGAAAGATACCTAATTTTTCATTGGATCTTCTGTTGAAAGACAACATATTATGAGTACTAGACACAAGTTGAGGGGAACCTGGAGCTTTCCAAGCATTTGAGGATAAAAGGATAACAGAATCGCCTTTGTCTATAATAAAGTGACATATATTTATATCACAAACTTTCACAATGATTTGGAAAGGAAAGTAGGAAGGAAGGCGAGGTTGAGTCATTCTATTCCAATCAAAGGAAATGACCTCAATACTTGGAGGGGTTTCCGTGGAAACAGGTGAAATGCCCCCTAGACAAGAGTTATATGTAGTGACAAGAAGAACTTAAGCAATATCTACTTCACTATTCAAGGGAAGAGTGGGATCGACTGATGGTGGAATCGGGTCGACCACTTGAACTTCACTCTCTAAGGGGGAAAGAGCAAGTTCGACAACCGATGATGGAACCAGGTCGACCACTTCATCAACCAATCGCAGGTTGGGAGAGAATTTATGGTAAGATGTTGGAAGTTGTTGTTGTACATCAACATTATTCCAAAAAATGTGAAGCCTCATCCATATGAGGTAAAAGGTAAGTTCGATAAATTCCTTCACATAACCTACAAGGAGACTTGACTCTACCTTTATTACCTCCAACCTTACTATCACTAGTTGATAGTTTTTCACCAGCATAACCGGAGGAACCTGGCGACATGGGTTTTTGGGAACCCATAGACCACACTTATAAGATCTTGGGAAGACCAAAGAAATATCTAAGAAGGTGATCACCCTTACAAATCCTGCAAGGGAATTTGGGCTTGCGAAGTGGCTGGGTACGCTTGTCAATACCATCAACATTCGCATCATGATTAACAGTAGTTGGTTTCTTTTATCCAACATGACTTGCAGTGGTTGGAATTTTATTCCCTTTCTTATTTTTCTTCTTCTTAATCTTCCTTTTCTTCTTCTTCTTATCCACCTAGTTACTAGCTTCAAAGCTTTCACCAGTGGAGGAAGAAGAAAGGTAAAAAGACCAGACAAGTGAAGAAAGTGAAGGGGCAACATGAGGATGATGTTCTTTGGGTGGAGGGATTACATACTAAGTACCAGGAACATTTGGGATCACCAAAGTGGAAAACAACCATACCAATAACCCGATAGTGAATCCTGGAAGACTCAATGTAGCAATATAAGGAGGACCAATGTTTCCAAAAGATAGAAAAAAAAGGTTCCTCGGGAAAAGGGGTCCCCTCAATGGGAGTTCCATGAACTGATTCCACAGACATAGACTCAACCTAGGGTCTACCAAATCATATACCACACACTACCAAAGTTCCTATAAGATAATATCAAACAAACAAATTAAGTAGGTTTCTTCTGAAGATGGGAGATGAGGTTGTCAACGAAGATATGAGAAGCAGTTACCCCGACCTCCACATAATAGCCATTCCCAGTGCAAGTAACCCTCACTTCATGGAGCCACCCTCCAAGGGTACTGATATTTTTATACGATGTCTTCCTCCAATACCACAAGGAATCTTCTGAAGAAGGAACCCCCCTTGCAGTCCCCTATGTAGAATCCTAAGAAAAGAAACTATGTTTACCAATTTCACAACGGACAGTCGTGCGGGTAACTAGTCGATAGTCAAGACTAAGAAAATGGAACTGGGAATGGTGGACACAAATCCATGACCCAAATACTAAGAAGAAGTGGTGTCACCCTTGGGACCTTCCACTCTTCAAAGCTCAAAAACGTGTTGTAGTCCCACTAGGAAAATGAAAGAGGGGAGATATCAAACTGTTGCTTCTCTTGACCTCGAGCTTAACTCCCATGTAAGAGGAGCTCTCTCGACAAACATCAGTTGTTACTACTTGGATTTCAACACTCTCTAGTATTCTATAATTTTTTTTAAGTGGCCTTCGATAATTTTCTCTCCACCCTAAAACCAAGGCCCTAAAATCCTAGACTTGTGATAATTTTCTAATAAAGAGAATGTCTAGTTGATTTTTCAGTATGTCCTTATTCCTTTTATGGATGTTTATTACTCAAAATGGATTGCAGATGCAAATTGACGATGATGTGTGATACTTGACTCCAAAAAGACTTCAAATAAAATATGAATGCAATGTAATCTTTAAGTTTCGATGAAGGCTATCTATAGAAAGGAGCAAGAAGTTTCAAGCAAAGAAACAATTACAACTTTCAAAGAAAGAAACATAAAATACTCTTTGAATGAAATTTAATTTGTTCAATATATGAGTCAAATAAGTTATAGGATACATGATTCATGCCCCCCGGTCATGAGGGGGGGAATTTTTTAAGAAAGAAAGCTCAAAAATGTCAAAAACCATGCAATTTTTCGATTTAAAATGCAAGCTCAAAAATGCACTACCCAAAAACTAGAATGCAAAATTTCTTTTTGTTTGATTATAAATGCAATGAACTCAAATCAAATGAAATTATTTCTACTTCCTTAATTTCAATGAAAGAATCCATTGATGTAGGTACAAAGGAACAAGAAGAAAAAATATTGAACAAAATGTGCACTCTAAATATTGACAAGTATTCAAAGAAAATGCAAGAATG